>BDUI01001092.1:167635-186331 GCA_002335545.1 Apodemus speciosus
CAGTTCTTCATAGAGTTAGAAAGAGCAATTCTCAAATTCATCTGGAATAACAAAAAACCCAGGATAGCTAAAACTATTATCAACAGTAAAAGAACTTCTGTGGTGATGCATTTTAAGTCACCCCCTGCAGACTGTGAGCATCTCTAAGGCAGGTTAGAATTGCTGCTTCTTTTCATTAGCTTCCAGAGTCTGCTCTGGGAAAAAAAGGCACAAGGCAGAGGCTCAGAGCCAGAAATACTCTACCTTATGTGCTAGATGCCCTGACATCAAGGTGTCAGACAGCTTGATATCTTCTGGTTTGTAACTAGCAGACTTTCTATGCTGTATCTGGTGTTCTTTTTTCTTTGTTGCCTTTGACCTCACAACTTTTATTCTCTGGGCACCAGGCAGCAGCATCTGCATTCCAGTCAGAACAATGGAGCACCAATGGAGAATAGAGAGGAGATTCTTAGCAAGGCCCTTAACACATTCTTTAGGCTTACAGCATGTGACCACCTCAAGATCAGTCTCCTTGATCCCTACCTCGGATGGATGTCAGTGTTGACTATTTGCTGGGCTAGTCTGTCTTAGGCTGTAATTCATTGCTGGGTCCTGGTCAGCTGTCAGAATGCAGTTTGAGACCACTTGTCCTTTCATGTCTCTGTTGGCACTAATTCATTGGATTGAATTTCTGGCTTACTTTCTGTTTCTAGTTTTGCCTCTGCCTCATATATAGTTACACTGCTTTCTAAGAAATTGGAAATTTTCCCTAGAAATGTAGATGCTAGAATTCTATCCTTTATGAAGGGGCCTGAGTCATTTTCTTTCAGACTCCTGGACCTCCAATGATGCTCACTTACCATGATCCAAGTTGCCATGTACTCAGCTTTCCTGGCCTAACCATTCTTCAAGATGAGTTTTCCTTGTTTGAGACTAGTAATGAACTGGGCCTGGTATAAAGTGTCTTGTCCTATCTCTGTGATCCTGTGTCTTTGTGTGTGAGTATATGTTGGTTAGCAAAAGTTTGAAGAAGATTCTAAGCTGGGCTGTGAAAGATGTTTAATATTTGAGCAATTGGTGAGCAGTTCCTATAACTTTTCACAATGAGTCAGGAGTAGACATTTATGTGCACCAGACAGAGCCCCGATGACAGAAGGAAATAGCTCCACCCAAGTCTGGGTTGGTAAGACAATGGGCTTCTTGGGGTTACTGATGGGAACATAGGAACTCTTGACAGCTGTATCTCCTCTACACAGCAGAGGTGATGACTCACAAAAAACCCACATCATTGGAGTTTCCTACACAACTTGCAGGCAGGTCTACCAAAGATTCCCCTTTGCCCCCTGCGATTGTTTATTTCTTATGTGACAATGAAGAGGGGCTTAGTGAGCCTTGTAAACTTCCTGAGTCTGAGTTTAATGAGTCTTGTGAGCTAAGGAAATATTTCAGTCCATAGGAAACAGCTATGGAGGGCTGTCCTTTCCTTAGCATTGACCTTTCAGGACCTAAATGGGGTGCACCAGGCCCCACCACGTTCTCCTAATACCTCAGGGCCCTTTTCTTTGCACTTATACCTACCCAGCTATCCTCTGCACATACTTTGTGCATTGTTTCTGATAGCTCTAGACCTTGGAGTGGTCCAGGATTCCCTGGAACTCCAGAGTCAGTTTACCTTCTCATACAGAGACCCCAGACTGTTACATTTTTCCTTCCCTGCCACATACCCACTCCAGCCTTAACCAGTGATTAGCTGATGGGCAGGCTGTAGGATCAGCTCCGTGTTCCTTGGGTCAGGACAAGCTGCAGAGCTTCTCTGCCCTCCAAGGCCACTGTTCTGTCTCTTCCTATATGGGAAGCTAAAAATCTGTATTGACTTTTCCTCTGGGTTCGGTTTCCTCAGTGAATTGTCTACCAACACATCTTCATCTCAGGGTCTCTGGAGACTCACTTGAAGTGGCAGGAGTGTGTGTTGAATATGAAGTATCCTCCACAGCTCATATATTTGAGTGTATAGTTTATAGTTGGCAGCTCTGCCTGGAGAGGAGGTTGTGACACTTTTAAGAGATAGGGCCTAGCTGGAAGAAGTGTGTCATTGTGGGGGGAGGGTGAGCCTTGAGGTTATTAGCATGCTCTGTTTTCAACCTCTAGTTCCAGCTTTGTTGAGATGTCACACAGTCCATACCCTCCATGAAATGAAGGACACTTATCCCTCAAACTGTGAGTCCATATAAGCTACTCCATTCATTAGCTTCTTGTGTATTTGGCCACAGTAATGAGAAAGGTAACTGATACAAATGGAGATCCTAAAGAGTTCATTTTAACTGTAGCAAAGAAAGGTAAGTCTATTATGTCATAGTCAGCTTTGAATACCAGCAGGCAAGGTGTTTGTGGAAAAAAAATCTGAAGGGATGCTCTTGGCAGTTTCTGAGCTGAGTATTAGCCTATGAGTGAGGAGATTGATGCATAGATTAAATGGAGTGGGAAATGGAGGTACTAAGCCATCTAGCTAGGAAACTATTTCAATAATCTTGAAGAGGTGGATTTAGAAAATGGCAGCTGAAGAGAGGGGCACATGTGAGTATATTTGTGAGGTTGTGCTTGTGCATGGGAAACCATTACACTGAGTGTGGGAGAGAAGAACCTGCTCTCACTGGTCCCAGATCTCCAAGTAAAAGCTGGAGGTACAGAGAGGAGGCTGGTTTAAAAGGGAGGAGAGCCTTCGATTTCTGGTGGCAATCTGCCACGCCACAGCATCCGTTCTGCCCGAATGCACATCCCTCCCTTCCCTGCTTCTTCTCAATTTATCTTTCAGGAGCAGATCAGCCTTCCCAAGTCATCATGTCACATAATTCTTAGATCATTGTAGCTTAATTGCTATTTGATCATGTTCAGCCTCAGCTCTTGAACATCAAGGGTGAATTTACAGGAAGAAAAAAGAGATTTCCTAAGCTCAGTGACACCGAGGCCCCCAGAGTGGCACACTGAGTCCCTTTGTACACAGGTTCTTAGTGGCACGGCATTGCATTTAGATAACACCTGCTGCCAACAAAGCCTTAAGCTGTGAGGTTCTTGCCACTGAAGGATATACAGCATTTGACAGGAGGGCTGAGCTCACTGTCACTTCAGACATCAACTGTGCCCTCCTTTACTATTCTGAGATGCACTAATCATTCCGCAGAAGCAGCCTGGGAGAGTTTCAGACCTAGGAATTCTGAATAACGGAGACACAATATAACCCATGTATCACTCAGATCACTCTCCTGCAGACACGGCACTCTGCTTTTACCTGCCAGTGTTTCTGAGGTTGTATTTTGTTTGAGATAATAAGTCTTTGTGTTCGGAACAGAGACACATTCAAAGGCATTCACTTAATTTAAAAACAAGTTAAATGTACTGTTGCAGAGCAGATTGCTGTGGTTCTTGGGGTGTCTGGGTTTTATTGCTTTCTGAAGATATCCGTGTCTTGTGCAGATGACATGAGCTACCATATCAGCAGCAAACAGTGAGCAGCCTACAGAGTATTAACTATTGGCTGCTCTGATAAAACATATGAAAGAGCCGGGCGTTGGTGGCACACCCCTTTAATCCCAGCACTTGGGAGGCAGAGGCAGGCAGATTTCTGAGTTCAAGGCCAGCCTGGTCTACAGAGTGAGTTTTAGGACAGCCACGGCTACACAGAGAAACCCTGCTTCGAAAAAACCAAAAAAAGAAAAAAAAAAACATATGAAAGAAATAACTTAAGGGAGGAAAGTGGTTCTGGGGGGGCTCAGCTCACTGTCACTTGGTAGGGTATTGTGGTGGCTGGAATATGTGGCAGGAGCTGTTCACATCACTGCAGACTGGAAGCAGAGAAATCTATAGAACGGGAATAGTGATATGCCCTTGAGGATCTGTCTCCAGTGACTATATCCTTGAGCTAGGCTCCACCCTCTAAGGTTCCTATAATTTCCTCATATAGGCCCACAGACTGGGAAACAAGTACTGAAAACATGATCATGGAGAGGAGGCATTTCATATTCAAACATCATAAGGAACAAATCTTGTACTTGTTAAGCATCGAACAATACACTAAAGGGAATGGCATTTTAGTTAGTTTAATTATTCATTCAAAAATTTTCATTATGGTGGTGATGATAATTTTGATGATTGTGTGTGCACATATGTGGACATGTATGTGCATGTGTAGGTACATGTGTGTGCATGTGTGTACATGCATGTGTATACATGTATGTAGGAATATGTATGTGTATGCATGTGTTTGTGCATTCACATGTATGTACATGTGTGTGCATGTGTGTATGTGCTGTGTACATGTGTATATGTGCATACATGTACTATGTACATGTATATGTGTGTACATATGCATGCATGTGTGTGTATGTGTGTATACATGCATACCAAAACATGCATATGGAGGTCAGAAGACAGCTTTTGAAAATCTGATCTCTCTTTCTACCACGGGCCCTGTAGATAGATCTTTTAGATTTTCAGGGCTTCGGAGCAAGCACTTCTACCCACTGAGCCATCTCAGCAGGTCTAGCGACTCATCAGAGCACTTGAAGTCTGTTCAGCACCCAACACTGTGGATACCCAAAAGAGTCTGGAAATATATAACTTCTCCCACAGAATGACTTACAGGCCAGCTCGGGGTACAGAAGCCTGAAACAGAAATTTGGTACAATGTACTGAGGGACAAAGTTCTTGGCAGGCTGTGGAGGAAGAAAGAGTAGTTCTGGAAAGTAGAAAGTCCATTCAGTTCTCTCCAGTCCAGCTGCATGTTCAGCTTTGCATCTAAAGCAGATTATGCAAAAATGTAAATGTAATATCACCATGGAACCCTGAGATCCCCAAGAGAACTAAAAAGATATTCATATGAAAACCTGCATAGTTGTGTCCCTAGCAATATGATTCACAAAAGCCAAAAGATAGAAACAGCCCAAATATCCATCAGCTGATGAGTAGAGAAACCAAATGTGGTGTATCCATGTGGAATATTATTCACCCCAACAGGACAACACAAAGAACAATGCTGTAATGGGGATGGACCTTGAACACATCATAAGAATTGAAAATAGTCAAACATATTCTATATGATTCTATTTATATTAAATTCCCAGAATAAACAAATACACAGAGACAGAACATATATTGATGATGCCTTGTTGGGGGAAAGGGGGACAAGGAGTAATTGCTAATGGGTACAGTGTTTCCTTCAGAGATGATGAAATATACTAGATAGGCATCATGCATTGGAAATATGAATATAAAGATTGGGCTCCTGTTCTCAAAATCCTACACTCATGAATCTAAAATAGTTAACTATAACTAATGAGAGTCTGAGTACACAGGGCTATACAGAAATGAGAATTCTTCCAAAGTGTCAGGAAGCCAGCAAACTGACTACAAAGAAACAGTCCAGGAAGGCAGCCTACTCTACAGCAGAAAGCCCAGGAGGATATCACTGTCTATCATAGCCAGCCAAGGAAGCTACCTCCTGTTTAAAGTGGCTATCTGATACCGATTTTCACACTACAGAACTCTAGTCAGTTAGTTCACGCTTTACCACCCCCAGCCTGTGAAATAACCTGCTGTAAGCCAAAATCAAAACTTTTCTTTAAATTGTTTTTGTCATTAATAAAGTAACTGCTATAGCACCCTATCTTCATGGAACCATCTAGAAACTGACAGTGGTGAAGGTCAGAAATCCTGCCATCCTGGCAGTACCAGCATTAGGATCAAAATCAATACAAATAAAGCTCAGGTGCATCTTGGTCATGCACCTGAGCTGTGAACTGTGATTAACCTATGTTAGAATATATGTATGACAATATTTAAGACATGAAGGTGGAGACAGAAGGGGAGGTAGATCAGTTGTCTGGTTATCGAGTTGTCCACATGATGGTGTCAACACAACCAGCCATTTTACATTTGAGAACAGATTTCTTTACCCTATTTGTTTTCCTATTATAGATATTGTAGTTGTTCTTTGTGTCTGGATTTTATGTGTGTAAATCGGGTAAGAAGTTAGACTCCCCTTGGGAAATACATGGAGTAGGAGTTGAAATGATGAGGAGGCTGGGAAATATTAAATCTTTATTACATAAATTCTTTTTGCTGTTTATGTTTCTGGCTTTAAAGGAAAGAGAGCAAGAATATATTTCTTCTCAAGCAGAAATTTTTCAGAACAAGTGAGATTGGGGAGAACATACTGCCAACGTATACGAGTTACAAAATGTGACTTGATTAGAAATATTTATTGGGCCAGCAGCAACAAAGATGAACTTGTCCTGGTTTATGTCTTTAACAGGTGAAGAGCCCACACTCATTACTCCTGGTATTTTGCCATCAACTCTAGCAGAGTTGTGGCTTTTGTGGCTGCAGAGGACACAGAAGGCAAAGAAATGGTTCTCATAATTCTTGATGCTGGATCCAGGGGGTGAAATGGGTGGAGGCCAGTCTACCTGTCTGGGACTTCAGGTGTAGCTTATCAGTTCTCAGAGGATTGTGTGATTGCTATCAAATTTCAGCCTGTAGCAAGATCCTGGGGATGGAGCTGACAGAAGTTAGCTTTTCAGATGAATGCTCAGGTGTTAAGAGGCCTTAAACTTCTGGCTTCTCAATAAGAATCCAGGTTAGAGGATAATTCCATGGTTTAGTCCAGTGTAGAAGGGAATAACTTTGGGACTGGGGAGAGAGCATAGTTGGTAAAATGCTTGCTTTTCAAAAGTAAAGACCTGAGTTTGGATGCATAGCACTACTCCATGTGCCTTAATTCCAGCACTGGGGAGTTAATAGAGAATCCCTGGAGCTTGCTCACCAGCCACTCTCGCCAATTGCTGAGCTCAAGTGAAAGACTCTGTCTCTAACACTACATTGGATAAGCAATTGAGGAAGACACCTGACAAAGACCTCTGGCTTCCATATGTACATGCATATGTGTATACTCACACATAAATACACACATGAACACATGTGCATGTGTGCATGTACACATACACAGAGAGAGACACACACACCTCTTATGGCTCTACTTTGAAACCAGGGAAACTTGCTCAGGAGGTTAGACAGAAATGTCCCTTAAAGATATCTATATCCTGATTCCTGACATTTGTGAGTATGTTTTATGACTTGTCGAAAGAGTTCACATATTTGATGTTATCCCTCTCTTACCCAGAACAGAGATATTGTTGAACCACTCGTGAGTTTTGACCTGTAGACCTGAGATCAGATAACATTGTGTCACTAGTTACAGGGGCAATAGGAAACACATATAGGAGACAAATAGAGGAGACAGAGCCATGGAACTGTCTCTGAACTCTGCTGAATTCCTGGTCTGGATGGCAGAATATGAGAGTTGGAGACACTATGATTAGGCCATAAAAGATCTCTTCACTGTTATAGTCACAGAACAGCATGAGTGCAGAATGTTCTTTAATAGTTTCAGGAAGAGAAGACTCCAAAGAACATTTAGAACACAAACCAACTTGAGATCTATCCTGAGCAAAATATACTTAGGAACTTTAGTTTTATCTGTCTATCAAGAATCATGGAAATTTTATTCTATTACAAGATAACAAGAGAACAGTTCATAATGTTGTTGCTCTAGTAGAGAGCTCACAAGTTTTGGATCAAACAAAAAGAGAGTCTACAACTTCTTGCAATAACAAGAGTCCGAGTGACTGTATTTGCCAAACTCCAGTTGCCACAAGGTGATGTGACTCTTAGAAAAAAATAAATGCATTTTTTGCATTTTTTTAAAGAAAGCAAATGAATTCAAAGATCAACCTGCCTTTGTAAGCACAAACAATAAGCTGGCTGGCTGGCTGGGATCCTACTCTGAGATCACCATTCCCACCACACCTGGACCTAAACTCTCTCTGTCTCAGGCTAACCTTAAACTCAGAAATTTGCCTGGCTTTGTAAGCACAAACAATAAGCTGGCTGGCTGGCTGGGATCCTACTCTGAGATCACCATTCCCACCACACCTGGACCTAAACTCTCTCTGTCTCAGGCTAACCTTAAACTCAGAAATTTGCCTGGCTTTGTAAGCACAAACAATAAACTTAGTTGGGTGGGATCTTGCCCTGAGATCACCATTCCATAAATCTCCTCATCTTTTTCGTTGTTATCTTTCTGACTGAGCTGGCTCATTAGTGTAGCTGCCTCTGTTCTTTTAGGTATGTGAAGCCCCTTATATAATTTATATTGCATTCTTATATTTTGAACAGTTGAAAAATCCTGTAAAGGATAGTTCATACACTGATTTATATAATCTATAACTCATGTCTTCAGAGTTCTTTCTCACAGCCTTAAGGGCTGTCCTGAAGGTCTCAGCATCATAGAGACACATTCTTGCTTCCCAGAATTGTGCTGTATTATTATTATTATTATTATTATTATTATTATTATTATTATTATTATTGAGTTATTAAACTTAACAGAAAGGACATTCCCCTGAAGGAGAAACATAAAATATAAACATTATTATACAAATAAGCCTTATGCCTACAGCAACCAGGGGCAGGAACCATGTCACACAATCCCTTCCTCAGCCATGCAGGACTTAGTATCTGTGAGTATGTTTCCAGAAAGATTTAGCTGAGGATCTGAGGAGGGAGTGGCTACTATGACTGTGAGTGCTACCAACCTATTGCTGAGGTCCTGGACTGAATAAACTGGAGAGAGTAAGCAAAACATGAGCATTCACCTTTTTGTGCTTCTTGACTGCAGGTACAATGTAATTAGCTGTCTCAGAATCTTGTTGCTGAGCCTTCCTTGACATGATGGATTGCCCCCTCACAATGTGAGCCTAAATAGACCTATCCTTCTTTAAGTTCTTGTCAGGTGTTTGGTTATAGCAACAAATAAAGTAACTAATACAAACAGTAAATATAATATGCTTCACTTTGTAGTTTTATGTGCTGAGTAGAGAGTTTCCTTAGAAGAAATTTAGCTAAACTTGGAATTCTTGTGTTTCTGAGTTCAAATGTCAAGAGTTTGAGTAGGGGTTATATATAATGCGATAAAAGAAATAATAATAAAGGTTTGTTTTTTTCCACAAGAATTGATATATCATGGCTGGATACATCAATTTAGCCACTGAAGACTGTCATGAAGGATGCTCACTCTTTTTTCAGATGTAGTACTTGGTCAGATTGCACCATGCTGCTCATCAATCATTCAGCACCCCAACTAAACCTCCACAGGAGGACCTCTTTCCCACCATAGTCATAGCTGGGGCTCACCTTCACAAACTCTTCCAGTTTGATGAGCAAAGGATTTACATGTTGTGTCTATATGCATTTTCTTTGGTTAGCACTGAAAATGCAGTGTTTCTGGTTTGATAACTGTTTATCTGATGTCCTCTGTGACCTGTGTGGTTGTAAATTTTCCTCAGTTTTCTAAAGTAGTGATAGAAAGTATAGAACATCTGAAAGATAAATAAGCATAGATATCCATAATGCATAAAGGGTACACTGAAGTTGTAAATACTGTGACATTAAATCACAGCTTGTACATAGAAAAAGCAAACACAGCAGAAGATGCAAACCATGAGTTCTTACAAAGTGAGTGCTAGAAGAAAACCACCCATATTGACGAACTGTCACCAGACTCCCAGAAGCCTCCTAGTTCTTTAACCCTCTCAGAACAAAGAAAATCTGCCAACTGGAATTCTGCTTGCTTAGTTTTGAACTTCATATTGTAAATCAGTGTGCTGTGCCCAGAGCAGAGCCTTTCCTTTTCACTTTCACATAATATCTGACAAAAGCAATTAAAGAAAGGTGTGTTGGTTCTATTTCATCACATGTTCAAAGGCACAATCATTCATTATGGAGAAGGCTTGATGGCATCACATGGAATCCCACAGTCAAGAAGCAGAGATTCCTGAGTGCTGGGGCTCACCTCACTTTGTTATTACAATTCATTTCAGAGCACTAGCAGGTTTGTTTCCATAGTGACTTTAAATCCCACCAAACTGACAAGATTAACTATTATAGTTGTGAATTTGTTTGACTGTGGTGTGGATTCAAACCTCCTTGAACAACAAATTATATGAAATAGGCTTTCTGTTTACAGAGAAGCAGGAAGGAACAGTAAGGGACTATGAATTTCTTAGCTGGTTCCTAAGAGACAGGGAAACTACCCAGTTGGATCAAAACTATCTCACCTGTCCATGTACAGCTTGCACTACCTCTCAGAGACCCATACAGGCATCTTACTTGGACTTTATGATGAACCGAAGGGTTGAAGGACATTTTATTTCTAGAATGGAAATCTGGTTGTTATGAACAGTGATCCATCTCAGGATGCTACACCACCAGCATGACCTGTCATTATTCTTGAGCTTCTATTAGTAAGGAAAGGGATTGGTTGGGTTGTTCTAACATCCTGGGAACATTTTCTTGCAAATAGAAATGGGTCACATGGTCTGGCTTCTTTTGCTTAACATTAGTTGTTGACATTCAAGGGTATCAAGATTTTAAAGTAAGCTTGACAATTATACTTTTAGTAGAACCTAAAAGTGAAGAGATGATAAACTCTTTAATCTTTTACAAGTATATGTACAATCTTTTCTAAATGTTGGGAAATTTTGTTTTGTTTTTCTTCTTTTCTTGAACTTCTATTCTGTTTCTACCATAGAATTTTACCCTGTAAACACAATAACATTTTATGCTTTTATTGCCTCTGTTAAATTGCTTCTAATAAGATTATGAACATTGATTGAAAATCTTCCTTTGTTTCCTATAAATACCATGCTTTTACTGACAGCAAAGTGTGTTCTCTAAAACTTATAACTTAAGTTAGATCATAATTAACCAGAATGACAATATATTAAAGATTTTTATAACTTAAATTATAATTATTGAACTTAAAAATCAAGTTTATCAGAATTATTTTTCTATCTTTCTATCTGAACTATTTTTCAATAGTTTTGGTAGGTAAAACCCTAGCTCCTTAAAGTTGCCCATGTCTTAATATTTAGAACCTCTGGATAGGTTAGGTTATATAACAATTAAAGCTTTAGAATCTAAGTTTTAGACAGAATAAATTACTAGTCATTTGACTTTGAGGTAAAGTTCAAATGAATTTATGTCATCATTGAAACCTTGGTGAATGGAAAAGACAAAACCAGACAGGGCCATATAAGGACCAGAATTAATGACACTGGCTTTGAAGATGAAGGGACTGGGCTAGGACTTAAGTAATATGTGCAATCCCTGGATTGGAAAGGCAATGGAACAGGCATCCCACTCCTGAGATATATTCACAGTCTTCTTTTACCTATTTTAAAATTGAAGTCTGGGTCTCACTCTGAAGCCCTGGCAGGGCCTTGAACTTATAATTTTCTTACTTTCCAGGTAGCTGGTATTGTAGGCATACACCATCATGCCCAACCGTCTACTAATTTTGATTGACTTGTTGTCCATTATTTTGATGTTCCCGACACATTATTTAAAGATTCTTGATATGAAGTTTAAACATGAATCTCTTTTGTGCATGACAATGAAATCTAATATATACTGCACCATGAGTGATGTAATGACAACATTGAAGACATGATGAATGATGTAATTGAAGACATGATGATGTAACTGAAGACATGATGCTAAGTTAAATGAACCATGCAGAGGATAAATGCTTTGTAACTTCACTTAGATGATCTTTCTAGAACATGCAAGTTTGTAGGAAATAGATCAAAATTTCCCAGAAATTCAGAGAAGAAGATACGGGAGTTGTTTAATTGCACAGTTTCATCTTGGAGATGTGTGGTGCTGTTGGGTGTGTAATATGAATGGTCTTTTTTTTTTTGGATTTTCAAGACAGGGTTTCTCTGTGTAGTTCAGGCTGTCCTGGAACTCACTTTGTAGACCAGGCTGGTCTCGAACTCAGAAATCCGCCTGCCTCTGCCTCCCAAGTGCTGGGATTAAAGGCGTGCGCCACCACCGCCCGGCTATGAATGGTCTTAATACCACAGAAAGGCCTGCTTGAAAAGAGTTAAGCTGGTAAATTTCATGTTACACCCCCCCMCACACACACACAGAGTGACAGGGTCAGGTGGGAGAGTGTGTGTGTAAACATGTATATGGAGGCTTGAGATTGATGATGTTGGGTGTCTTTCTCAGTTGTTCTCCATCTTACATCTTGAAGCAGTCTCTCACTGGACATGGAGCTCACTGGCTGGTCTAGCTAGGGGTCCAGCAAGTTCAGTCTCTGTCTTCCCAATATTGGAGTTGCAGATGTGTGCTGTCACACACAGCTCTTACACCAGTGCTGAGGATTTGAATTCAAGTCCTCATGCTTGCACAGCACACACTCCATATAGACTGAGCCATCTACCTAGACCAACATATATACTGGTATATTTTGTGCTATATATTTTAGCACAAAATAGTAATAATGCAATATACTAGGAACTATTGAATTATACACCTACATGTGTTCATTGACTTCTGTCTCAATATAGTTAAAAAAAAAAACAGATTATGGCTGAGCCTAGTCAGGTGGTGAACAACAGTAGGCTAAAATGGGGAGCTCAGTGGGATCTCTCCATGCCCCTTTTGCTTAACCTGCTGATGAGGCTCTGTCACCAGGTGACTGAAACCATGACTAGCTGTTGCTTTAGGCAACCCGTCTTTCATGAGTTTGGACAATTTTGAGATTAAGAGCTGGCATATCTAGGATAGCACCCCTGGATAAACAACCACTACCATAGCCAGCTCAGCTGCATGCTCTTAGCCTCTCCAACAGCTTCCCATATCTGGTCAGGTGACACCTGCTTTATGTAGTTTCCACTGCCTGCATTCCTTCTAGACACTAAAGATATTCACGGAACATAAATAAAGAGCCCAGGTCTGGGGCCTCAGAGAAAGCTCATTACTTATTGTTATATAGTGAGATTCTGCACATCTCCAGGGTTGAGGGCTAGTGTTTGCTTTGGCGACCTGATTAAGAGCTAGTTCTTCATGATCATAAAAATGAGTTGAAATCATCTCCTGTGATCCAGCCTGTGGCTACCAGCTGCAATCTACCTTTTTACATTATGTATGAATCTCTGCTGCTCAGATTGGAGGAAGACAATTCACAACTCCGTTTGTGATTTCCAGTGTTGGGCTAAGGTTTTGCCAACTGCTACTCATATTAGTAGAGATATTGCTTACACATTTATGTCTTAGTCCGTGCTTCACAAAGACGGCACAAAAATCTGCTTACTTAGGACTGATGAAGAGAATTTGCAGCTTCCTTGAAATCTATGAGCTGTGGCATTTGAGTGGTGACTTGGTAACACAGCTTGCTGTCACTAAAAGGCAGATGTGCAGAGGTGGCTCTGTTCATGCATGTATCAGTCTATTTTGCACTCTCAGTCTTCTCTGACCACCCTCCTATACTTAGCATTTGAGAATGGGCATGGGTGAGCATGCTCCATGAGCTGTGAGCACCAGACTTCTAAACCCCACCCTGAAATGCACACATGGCAGCAGACAGTAGTCTTTCATCCTCTTTCCATTCTGCCTCCCATCTTTCTGCTTCTAATACTGTTTTATTTTCACTTTGTTGGCCTATATGTACATACTCATTTTCCAAAGTTCAAAGAGTAGAAGTCTTCAGGAGAGTAGGGTTGGGGGTGGAGTGAGAGTAAACAAAGGAGGCTAGGGAACAAGTCTCTGCACGTATCCACAAGACCCAGTTTCACTTGGCTCTTCATCACCCCCATCTCACCAGAGCTAAAAGGTTTTGTTGAAGCATCTGTCCTGTGTTGTTCCAGAGTTGGAACTCTTTCAGCACTCCGAAGGTATGCTCAGGGGTACACAGGGCAGATTTCTTCCCACATGCTCTATCACAGAGGGGTGCAGGCATGACACAGAAATTTGCATGGATACACATGCAATGGTTCCTAACACAGGAATATGAGGGAAGGTGGGTACCTGAGGTACTTGCTAAACCACTTGATAAATTTCATGCTATTCCAGCCTTCTATCCCACCCATCCTCCTCAGGACATCTGTGAGACCCATCTGACATTCTGCCTCCTATTATTATAGGTCCCATCTTATTTCCACATCAGTCTCTCATTGTTTTCTTCTTCAACCATATCCCTTCCTTCCCCTTCTTCCTCCCTCTCTCACTCCCTTCTTTCCTCCTTGCCTTCCTTTCCTTCCTCCCTCTCTCACTCCCTTCTTTCATCCTTGCCTTCCTTTTCTTCCTCCATCCTTCCCTTCCATCCACCCATCCTACTTACATTTCCTGCTTACAGTGGAGAAGGCTTTTCTGGTCCTGGGATAAAAAGAAAGAACTGTCTATTTCAGCATCAAGACTTGAAGATGTTGTTCCTGAGAACAAACCACTTTAGGAAGCAGGCACTGAAAGGTAATGTTTTTGGTTGTCAATGTTTTTGGTTGTCAATTTGACTACATCTAGAATGAACTGAAACTCAAAAATAGAAGACATACCTATGAAGCATTTCTGCCTAATTTGAAGTGCTAAGTTCTATTTATGATCCAGATTTTTGAGGTGGGAAGACATATTTAATCCAGATCTTTAATCCAGATTCAATATGTGCCATGCCTTCTGCTGGGAAGCTATAAAAAGACATGGAAATAGAAAAGTTTTGCTTTTTGCCAGCTTGCTCTTGCCTTCCTAGCAAGTCCATTCCATCACTGGCTTTAGAGTTTACTTCAGGATTCCAGTGTATACTGAAGACCAAGCAAGCTGAGACATCTAGCTTCAAGGACTGAGCAACTACTGGATTACTGGACTTTCCATTCATAGCCAGTCATTGTTGGATTGGCTAGACAACAGCCTGTAAGTCATTCCTTTGTTTTCTATGAATACCATGCTCTTACTGACAGCAAAGTACATTATATTTACTTTAATATATAAGTAAACAATTGACCAATGTGACAGTATATTAAATATTTCAACATATTAATATATTAAAATATAAAGTATATAAATATATAAAATATAAAATTAATATGTTAAATATTTTTTCATTCTATAAGTTCTGTTACTCTAGAGAACCCTGACTAATGCATAAATGATTTGTGAGATTTATGTACATGCATTCCTTCATTTTATAAATATTTACTGGACACTCTTGTCTAGGTGATTTTAAAACTTTAGGGATGTAGTACTGTGCAGAACTCATGTGATCTTTGCCTCTTGGTGCTTAGTAGAGGGGAGAGAAAATGCTTAGTGCTCATGGGTACTACTGCCCAAGACAGTGGATTCTATAGGCTGGAGTGACTCCCAGATACCCTTCGAAGAGTCATCTGAATCTCTAAATAACTAGATGGTAGAAGCAGAGAGTATCCTCTCCCTTAAGACTCATGGAATTCCGGGGCTGGGTGTGGTTTGTGGTGGTTAGTCATGATTATTACCTTGATTGATTAGGTTGAGGAACACCTACATACTTAGTACAACATTCCTCTTAGTGTACATTGTTTCTAGAGACAGTTTCTGGATCACAAAGGTTTAGACCAAATCCATAGACTAATCCTTTGATGGGTTTCACATTTCCAATTGTCAGAATAAAGGTTCTGGAATTTACTTGCCTGTTTCTACTATTAGCAAGGAAATTACAGTCAGTTTGTGGGCTACAAGAGTGTTCCAAAATTAGTTTCTTCATTCTTCATTTTGTTTTCTTCCTGGACTGTGTTAAGTCATTGACTAGATGGTCAGCAGTTCAATGTTCTCCAATCAGTTTCTTATAAAACTATTCCATGATTAAAGGATATGATTTCATGATAAGGTGAATTTAGAGCCTGGCCCCAAATCTCCCCTCCAAATCTCCCGCCCCCCTGAAGTGTGTTTGCTCTCATTGTAATATTTCTTAGAATAATGGACCTTAAGGCCTGTTAAAATTCCACAGTAAAATGGACCAGACTTAATGGAAGGCCCTAGGGATTATTGCTGCAAATCAGAATTTTGTAGTATTTGGGACCTTACACAGACTCTTCTCACTATGGAGTTGAGTAAATTAAAGCCAAGAGAGAGGAAGTGACTTGCACAGGTGCTTGTACCTGAGAATTACAGGTCACTGGAGCTGCACTGGGGGACCCACACAACATATGGATGTGTGAGCAGGATGAACAGTAAGCTAATGGTGTTCATTATTCTGAAATGATGAAGATTTCAGAATTTTTCTGCCTAGTACTATTGAGAAACAACTGAGAATGAACATTAAAACCAATTGACATGCATGTCAGTCACCTTTTTGTTACCATAGACTTTAACATGGGGCAAGTCAATTTACAGAGAGGAAAGGATTTTTTGGCTCCTGGATTCAGAGGCCTCAGTCTGTGGCCATCTGACTTCATTGTTTGAGGCAGAGCAGCATGGAGCAACAAAGTTGCTCAATTCATGGTGTTTCGGCAGCAAACTGAGAGAGGAAGCCTGGGTCTTCTGTTTCCTTCAAGAAACTGTCCCCATTACCAAATTTTATGGACTAGAGTCTCTGGGTAACATTCTAAGTTTAAGCCATGACAGAACTGCTGGTGCCAAACAACAGATTATTGAACTGTCCCTGTGGACAGAATTGTTGTGATATACAGAGTGCCTTGTAGAAGAACAGTGCTGTGATATAAGAAGACATACTGCTGAGCATGTTTACCTGATCACAGGATTGTTGGGGACTGAATAAGGGGAAGAGTGAGCTGAAGAAAGCACAGCATTGGTAGTAAGACAAGTCCAAAGGATGTAGTCAAATCCATGAGAGATTCAGGCAAACAACAGGCAGCCCACAATTAGGAAAGAATGACAATTATCCACATGTGAAACAAAAAATTCCCCCTTGCCTCTGAAAGGCATATTAGAAAATGATTTTTTGCTTCTCAAAACATCCTTTCCTCTGTCATCAAATGTCATATGTATATAACCATGAACACACACATATGCACACAGATATATATGCACATGTGTCTATTTAGACACAGTCACACTCTCCTCCTGGGTTGCAGCACTATAGGGAGCAATCATGCCTCCATAGCAACCTATTTCTCTTCCTCTGCYTTAGGATTTTTRTTTCAATCAGAGATTGTCTTAGTGAGGGTTTCTATTCCTGCACAAATATTATGACCAAGAAGCAAGTYGTGGAGGAAAGGATTTCTTCAGTTTCCACGTGGCTGTTCATCACCAAAGGAAGTCAGGACTGGAATTCAAGCAGGTCAGGAAACAGGAGCTGCTGCAGAGGCCATGGAGGGATGTTATTTATTGGCTTGCTTCCCCTGGCTTGCTCAGATCTTATAGAACCTAGGACTAACAGCCCAGGTATGGCACCACTCATAATGGGCCCTCCCACCCTTGATTACTAATTGAGAAAATGCCTTACACCTGGATCTCATGGAGACATTTCCTCAAGGGAGGTTCCTTCCTCTGTGATAATTATAGCTTGTATCAAGTTGACACACAAAACCAACTTTAGGACATTTCTTCCACAAAAAAGAAAAAAAACTCTTCCCTCTGTTACTTTTCCAAATATAGATTGAAATTGTCTCTTGGAGTAGGATGTGGAGAGCAGGTCAGCAAACCTCTGTGAGTGTCCTGGCTGCTACCCAGGTGGGACTTCAGTTAAAATAAGCAACATTAGCCATGCTTTCTTCTTTCTCTTTGGAAGGCCATTGCTCCTGGATGTCACTTGTTCTCATAGCCTGTGGGTGATTCTAGTATGATGTGTGCTCTGTCTTAGTCTGATTCCAGTTCTATTACCACTCCTCCCACTCTCCTTGTCTTCTTATTCATTATTTGCACCTCCCTGAAGTTTCACTCCTGTGCCCACCCACTTTACSATGGGGCTGGGGAAGTTGGAGGAGAAAAAGTGTTTGATGAACTTCTGAATCATGCAGAGCATGTGTGAGTTCTGCCAGTGCCTCCCTCTCCTTCACAGGCTAAAATCTTGGAATTTCTCCAAGACCATGGACAGAGGCTAGGCAAAGGTCAGGAAACTAACCATTCTCATTTTTCATGGCAGAGTTCTCAGACAACATTCTGCCCTTTGTCTCCCAGCTGGATATCYATCTCCAAGTTGTCTTTGTGGGTGGTCTCAAAAACCTTTCACTGTGGTTGGGGGCAACAAGGTCTGTTACCTATTGCTACTGTAGGTTGCCTTGGCATTCAAGTTGTTCCTGGGATTGGGTACCAGCTGGCTTCAAAGGCAGGCACAGCCATGCAAGGTGAGAATACACGTGTTAGTCTGCCTTAGAGACTTAGGGGAAAACAAATGCTGACTGGCTTTTTCATTTAGCCTAATGGTATGACTTGAAGTGAAAGATGAGAATCTGTAAAATTCTATCATCCAAGAGAATGATTGCTAAGACAACAGTGCTAGAAAAGACCCTCCACAGAATAGTGTCCATGTACCAGTCAGTGTTGGGGCAAATGGCAAGTCTCTAAGCTAAAAGCATGTGAGACATGTACTATACAAAGAACTAAAGGCTATTGGTATATTGTGACAGCTGCTGGCCCTTTTCCAATAACATAGGATATGCTGAAATAGTAAATAAAGTAATAACAGAATTTGAGTTGATTGGTATGCAGAGTAAAGAAAGCTTACTGTTACCTAGATGCTGGACATTTCAGTTAACTCTCACATCATGAAATGGATAGCATTGATTTAGTCTGCATGTAGTAGACCCAACATGATTGAATCTGTCTGTCTACTATCTATCTATCTATCTATCTATCTATCTATCTATCTATCTATCTATCTATCTATCTATC
>BDUI01001093.1:49644-82456 GCA_002335545.1 Apodemus speciosus
AAAAAAAAAAAAAAAAGAATGCACCCTATGAGCTAGAGTGTGAACAGCTGGAGGGAACACAATTCACTGGACAGCACAGCTGTAGTGGGGTAGTTATTGATTCACTGAGACATGTTTCATGTAGCCCAGGTTGGCCTCAACTGGAAGTGTAGTACAGGATGGCCTTGAACCAATCTCGCCTTCACTTCCCAACTGCTAGGATTACAGTTGTGTTTTGCCCATGCTCGCGCCTGAGTTTGTGAAAGCACCTGCTGACGGCGCTGATACGGTTGTCAGAACAGAGGGTTCCTGTGCTTCTGTGACTACAAATTGTATCTACTTAGCAATTTTTAAAAATTTGGCTGAGTTTTTAGTACAATAATTTCAGCATATTTTTCTTTTGGTAGCATTGTTTTTCTCTCGTAACAGTTGGGATTAAATTCTTTTATAGATGGTATTTTTAGTTTAAAATTAAATAAGCAAGCAGATGCAGACATGTTGAAGTCTGGATGGAATTTCCCTCAGACTCTGCTCCACACTTTGTCTCTGTATCTCCTCCTGTGGGTATTTTGTCCCCCCTTTTAAGAAGGACCAGAGTATCCATACTTTGTTCTTCCTTCTTCTTGAGCTTCATTTGGTCGTGAATTGTGTCTTAGATATTCTAAGCTTCTGGGCTAATATCCACTTATCAGAGAGTGCATATCATGCATGTTCTTTTGTGAATGGGTTACCTCACTCAGGATGATATTTTCCAGTTCTACTCATTTGCCTAAGAATTTCATGAATTCATTGTTTTTAATAGCTGAGTAGTATTCCATTGTGTAAATGTACCACATTTTCTGTATCCATTCCTCTGTTGATGGACATCTGGATTCTTTCCAGCTTCTGGCTATTATAAATAAGACTGCTATGAACATAGTGGAACACGTGTCCTTATTACATGCTGGAGAATCCTCTGGGTATATGCCCAGGAGTGGTATAGCTGGGTCCTCAGGTAGCACAATGTCCAGTTTTCTGAGTTACTGTCAAACTGATTTCCAGAGTGGTTGTACTAGCTTGCAATTCCACCAGCAGTAGAGGAGTGTTCCTCTTTCTCCACATCCTCACCAGCTCCTGCTGTTCCCTGAGGTTTTAATCTTAGCCATTCTGACTGGTGTGAGGTAAAATCTCAGGGTTGTTTTGATTTGCATTTCCCTGATGACTAAGGATGTTGAATATTGGGAAATCATTTTTAAAATCTTTTACGTGTGTGTGTGTGTGTGTGTGTGTGTGTGTGTGTGTGTGTGTATGTGTATGCACGCGCGCCTACCTGCCTGCATATGTGTGCATGAATGTGGGTGCCTAAAGAGGCCAGGGATGTCAAGCTCTGTGAAGATGGAGTCATGGGCAGTTGTAAGCCTTCTAGTATGGGTGCTGGGAATCAATCTTAGGTCCTCTAGAAGAGCAGTAAGTACTCAATCCCTGTTTCTGGGGAAAAATATGTTTATCAAGACAAGATGTCTCTATATAGCCCTGGCTGCCCTGGAACTCAGTCTGTAGACCAGGCTGGCCCCAAACTCAAAGATCCGCCTGCCTCTGCCTCCGCAGTGCTGGGACTAAAGGTGTGCGCCACCTCTGCCCAGCTAGGAGTTTCATTTAAATGTTTTCTTTATGACTTATTTTTTTAAAGATTTATTTATTTTATGTATATGAGTACACTGTAGCTGTCTTCAGACACACCAGAAGAGGGCATCAGATCCCATTTCAGATGGTTGTGAGCCACTATGTGGCTGCTGGGAATTGAACTCAGGGCCTCTGGAACAGCAGTCTTAACCACTGAGCCATCTCTCCAGTCCTTCTTTATGATTTAAAAACACATGGCATCATTTCTCCAATGCCTTTAATTTTGACCTCATGCTATTTTCTTGTAAATCAGGTCTGAAGAGAAGGAAAGGGATAATAGTAAAAATAGATATGAATTCAGTTGTTCTGACAAGAAGAAAATTAGGAACTTCTGGCTTTAAAAAAAATTTCTCCTTAAAGATTGTTAATGATATGTGTTGAATTAGAACTTTTATTCTGTGTGGAAGTTTCTCAAGCCCTGAAACCTTGGACTTGGGAAGTGTTTGTTGTTGGGAGGAAAGGGCCCTGGCTATCTAATGTGTTTACAGCATCCCTGTAGGAAAGAGCTCTGGCTGTCCAGGGTGTTAACAGCATCCCTGACCTCCATTCGTGAGCCGCCCCCAGCACACTACTGAAAAATGCCTCCAGTCTTTCAGATGTTTCCTGTGGGTCAGAACTGTTCTTCCCTGACTCATGAGGATCCCACTTGTAGTTTTGTTGAAAAGCCTCACCTACTTTGCTGTGTGAAGGGACCCCTTGTGGGTTTGTTAAGGGCATATGGGGGTTCAGAAGGTCAGAGGCAGGGCCTGAGGCTCAAATGTCTCTAAGCTTCCAAGGGAAGTTTGTGAAATTCATGCTGTATTGGCTGTACTTGAGTTTTGTTTGCTTGCCTGCTTGTTTGATTTTGTTGTTGTTGTTGTTGTTGGTGTTGGTGGTGGTGGTGGTGGTGGTGGTAGTTTTTCGAGACAGGGTTTCTCTGTGTAGCCCTGGCTGTCCTGTAACTCACTCTGTAGACCAGGCTGGCTTCGAACTCAGAAATCTGCCTGCCTCTGCCTCCCAAGTGCTGGGATTAAAGGYGTGCGCCACCACCGCCCAGCAGCCTGCTTGTTTTTAAGACAGGGTCTCTTGTATCCTAGGTTGATGTCATTTTTACATGTAGCCCCAGCTGCTGAGAGTAACACACTTTAAGTAGGAGAGCTATCGAGGTAAGTCCCCATTCGTGTCAATTAGTGTCATGCTCAGGAGCCAATGAAAGTAGTGTATGTTTGCCTAAATGACATAAAACTAATAGAAACCTGGGGGTTGGGACTGGAGAGATGGCTCAGCGGTCTGGAGTTCAATTCCCAGCAGCCACATGGTGRCTCACAACCCTCTGCAGTGAGATCTGATGCCCTTCTGGTGTGTCTGAAGACAGTGTACTCATATACATAAAATAAATAAGTCTGATTTTTTTTTTTTAAAAAAAGAATAACTAAAAATAAAAAAGAAAGAAAGAAAGAAAGCTAGAGCGAGAGAGGAGAGATGGCTTAGTGGTTAGGAATACTTGCTGCTGGGCTGTGGTAGCACAACCAGCCCCTGGGAGGCAGAGGCAGGCAGAGCTACAGCAGTTCCAGGACAGCCAGGGCTACCCAGAGGGAAATAAAAAAGTACCTGCTGCTCTTCCAGAACCCACATGAAGCAGTTAAACCACTGGAAACGCCCAACTCCAGAGACCCAGTGCTCTCCACTGGCCTCTGTATGTACATCCCAACACGGCACTCACAGACACATAGATGTATGGAAATCGGAAGACTACTAGAAGCCAAGAAAATGAGCACTAGCTCCCTGTTCACGCAGAGCAGCTCTCTGCCCCCTTTCCTTTCCTTGAAACAAGGTCTACTGTGACTACGTAGCTTAGGCTGCCCTTGAACTCAGGCAGGGGTGGATGAGGCTGGCCTCAAGCTCAAGGTCTTGGGGCTGGAGACGTAGCTCTTTGGTTAAGGGCACTTACCCTTGAAGAGGACTGGGGTTTGATTTCCAGCACCCACATGATGGCTCACATCCTCCAGTTCCAAGGGGTCCAGTTCTCTCTACTGGCACTCATGTGGTGCACATACATATATGTAAGCAAAATACACATACACATAAAATTTTAAATTCTAGCAACAGCAAACTCCTGAAGAATTCCTGACTCAGCCACCCGAGTGCTGGGACTAAAGGCATGTGTCACTGTGCCTGGTTCTTACCTTCATCTTTCTGTATTTCCTTACGTCATTATTTGCTCATAACTGGACAATTCTAAAAAAGATTCAGAATTGGGAAGAATGTCCTTCAACTGTTAATTGCCCTGACTTCGGCACAGTGTGGGATGACAGGGGTGTGGCACCCCCTGGCTCTAGGGGAAGAGGTTTGCAGGAGTCTTATGAAGGTCCTGTAGGCTTTGCAGCTTCTTAGGCCCGTTAGATGTTTCATTTCCTAACGTTGTCAATGTGCTCGCTTAAATACGTATTTATTACCCATCAAAAGATTTCTAGTGCCAGATTAAAATAGTAAACTCTGCATTGATTTGATTTTGAAATGCTTAACCTCTTTTTGAACTCCTTGAGGACTATTGACTGGGCCTAAACTTAACACTGCCTGAGGTCATCGAGTCACTCCTCGGGATCTGAGAGTCAGGGAAAGATGTAGAACTGAGCTTTGTAATAGCAGTTGCAGTGTAATTGTGTCCTGTAATTTTGTGTTAAAAATCAATAGAAAGCAACCCCTGCACTCATCTGTAATACTGAAACAGTGATGAGTAAGCTCACGGGCTTTATTTGTCACAGTGACAGTGCTGAGTTAGTGCCTACTGAGTACCTGAATTAACTAAATGCTTATGTTCCCTGCTTTCTCCCGCTATCTCCTAAAATAGCTCTCCTTGGACTGCAGTAAGGAGCATTTTTTTTTTTTTAAAAAAAAGGTTTTAAAGTCAATTTTTTTTTTTTTTTTGTTAACTTAAAAAAAGATACAAGGAGACTTAGAGGGGAGGATTAACAACTCTGGGAATGCCTTCATTTTGGATCGGGAATAAAGTATATCTCTCACCATTACAAATCTTTTTAGGTACATGATTTATTTCACTCTTACATAGCCGGCGAAGAGGTTAGGGAAGGCTCTTGGCTATACCTAGCACAACTGAAGGCATGAGTACCCTTGACTCAGCAGCCCCGCTCCTAAGAGTCAGCCCCTGCATAAGACGGGAAAGACAGGTGCACAGGATGTTAGCTACAGCAATCTCTATAGTATTGCCACTGGAAACACCCAAAGGAACACAACATAGATGCCCGCCTGTGAGGCCTTGAAGTATGACGAGTACCGTAATGCAGAGCACTCTGTACTTACGAAGAAGAATAGAGATGGATGGGTAACCACAACATACTTAGAATTGAAGAAATAAAGCCAAAGAACTTTAAAAGGGAAATACGTGTTCTTCTATGCATACATGATGTGCATGTGTGTTTGTAGTTAAGGTGTGTACTCTTCAAACTTATCAGTGATTAACTCTAGAGTCCGAAAGAGA
The DNA here is from genome assembly GCA_002335545.1 of Apodemus speciosus. NCBI lineage: Eukaryota > Metazoa > Chordata > Mammalia > Rodentia > Muridae > Apodemus > Apodemus speciosus. The sequence continues at coordinate 54,764 of BDUI01001093.1, forward strand.
GAGGAGAGGTAGATTCCCTACTAAATGAGCTTCTAGGTTTGAGTTGTAACAATGATCATACCTTATTTTTGTAATTTTGTAATGAAAGTATCATTCAGAGAAAAAACAAGTCAGGCCTCTGCTTCTTGCTTGCTACTGTTTGAGCAGTGCTTCTCAGAGAGGGGAATTTTTTGGTTCCCCTCCCCCCACTGGGCAGTGTCTAAAAGCACTTATGGTTGTTGCATAAAGACAGTGTATCTAGTGGAGAGAAGCTGACATATACAGGTCCAGGAGAGCTCCTACACAGCAAAAGATCACTGGTCTCAAAATGTTGGTCATGCCACGTGAAGAAATCTTATGTTTCGATTAGAAGGTTGTAGCCTTGTTTAAGCTTGCAGGTTGTGTATTGGACACATCCCAGAAGGCACCATTCTTATTGCGGGGTGTCCTCTGCATGGCCACAGAATTCTAAGTATGACCTGTACAAGTTTGCATCCCAGTAGGGGGTGTGCTGTGTCCCTGTGCTCTGTCCTGCCCCCAATGCAGAGGCTACCTTGATCACAGCCATCCAGGATCTCTTGAGTGGATACACTGAGGTAGGTACAACCTGGGGTTCTGGTGTTTAAAAGTTGTAGCAGATGCTGAAGACTTAAAAACTTCCAGAAGAAACTAGCCATTGCAGCAGATGTCTTAATTTGTAGGTTGGAAAAAAATTGGTAGTAGCCATATTTAGTTGCAGACCATGTTGGTGACCTTTTCAAGAATCCCTTCCTGCTTTTTAACAAGAAAAATAATGATCCGTCATGGGGAAATGCCAGCAAAGAACACTCTGAAGTATCCCTAGAAGTGGCTTTTACACTCCTTAACCACCTTTTTAGCTGTTTAGGATCAATAGTGGGGAAGATGTAAGTCTTAACAAATTACTTAGACATGGGCCTGGAGAGATGGTTCAGTGGCTAAGATCATTGCTTGCCCAGAGGACTGGGATTCGATTTCCAGCACCCACAGGGTGGCTCACAGCTGTCTGTAATTCAGATTTCCAGGGGGAACTGAGGCCCTCTTCTGGCCTCTGCAGGCATTGCATGCATATGTTTCACAGCTGAGCACTTGGGCAAGGGTAGAGAAAAAAATTAAATACTTATTTAAATTACTTCGACACTACCTGATATAGTAAGGAAAGTTATTTAATTATATTTGATTTACACAAGAGTAAAACAGCTAAGTAGAGGTTATCTTTTCTAAAAAAATGTTATTTAGACACAGAGTCCTACATTGTATGTAGCCCAGCCTAGGCTTGAACTCAGGATCCTCCTGCCTCAGTGCCCCCCCCCCCACACACACACACTCTGGAGTTAAAGGTGTATATCACCACATCCACATATAAAAGTGGTCCAGTGGAGTCAGTCCTAGTAACCCAGGCCTGTAGATTCAGCCAGATGAGAAACGTAGGTAGGAGTTCACAGTTTCTGGTCCTGCCTGGGCTACAGAATGCGTTAAGACTCAGCCAGAGTAACTTATTGAGAGCCCGTCTCAGAAAGCAAGAGGAGGACTGAGGGCGTGGCCTGGTGGTAGATACTTGCCGAGCAGGCAGAAGGCCTTAGGGTCAACTCTCTGAACCTGGGGAGTGGGTGCTTGAGGGGGAGGGGACATCTGGTATAATAATGGATTGAGAGTTCTCGCCATACATTATTAACAATTATATTTTGCCAATGAGATAAACCATATCTATATCTATATCTATATCTTCATCTATATCTATATCTATATCTATATCTATATCTATCTATCTAGATCTAGATCTAGATATAGCGACTGTAGAGGTCAGAGGCTTGGCGGAATGCCAGGCTTTCAGGGAAGGTTTTCAGCTCTGCGGTTCTTTCTTCTTCACCATAGTAAAAATTAAGGAACAAGAGTGGTTCTTTGAAAATAAATGTTCTTTTACTAAACTACTTGACTTTGAGTCTTTGTCTTTGGACAGCACAGGCTGACCTTAAGCCTGCCGTGCAGCCTGTGCTAGGCTGTGTCTTGATGTCCCCACCCGAGCAACCTGGATGCTACAGTTCCATATGGGTGCCACCGTCCCTGGTTTTATGGAAAATTTAAATGTCATATTCCAATTCTTCAACTCGAGACAGTTGATATTCAGAATGAAAACTGAATGTGCAAAACCAAACTGTGACTCTTTGGAGATGTTAATGACATATATCGTTCCCCGTGTTAGCTGTTCAGCTTAGTTTTTCTTTTCTTGTACTTTCAAAGACTCAAGGAGGGGAGTTGTGGCGTGGAGTGGTTATGTGCTTCTCCAAGTCTGCTTAACTACTTGGTTCCCTGTTTTTTTTTTTTATGGGATTTGTGATTTATGGCAATTAGTACACTGATAATGTACTTATTGTTTTAATGACTAGATTGAAGGCAGGTGTGCTAGCACATACCTGTAAAGGCCAGGAAGTAAAGTCAGGAAGAGAAAGGATTGCACACTAACCTAGGTTATGGATTAAGACACTGACTCAAAGGTAAAAAAAGAACCCCTCAAAACAACCCCTTCCCATGCCACCCCTTCCCCCAAAACAACCTCCCCAAACAACCTTCCCCAAACCAAACCTCCCCCTGAACAACCCTGCCCCGGCCCATCCCCAGGGAACCTGGAGAAAGCTTTGTCATCGTACCACACTGAGAGTGTCTTATACCACACACACATTTTCCTCTGAATCTTTGCAGGGTTCTGTTGCCTTGGGGTGCCTGGAACCCATCTTTGTTGGTTGTTGGTAGGCTTTAGAAAGGCTGCGCAGGAGCTGCTTGCTTTTATTGCATTGTTTTTGGATGATTGCCTATAGAGGCCTATTGCTTTCTGTTACCGTAGCAATTATTTGTGGAATGAGAGCAAGCCGGTGCAGGCACTTACACACACACTGCTAGCCTTCACAGTAGCCTTTGGAGGTAGGTACTGTTCTATACCTGTGTTCACGGGTGTAGAGATCCATATGCGGACAGGTTAGGTAATGGGCCATGCAGTCACATAGGAAATATTAGGGACCAGAATGGGATCGAGACTGAATATTTTAAAATTCCAAGTTTAGATTTTGAGAAGGGGTCTTGGTGGTCGTAAACTCGAGGGTTGAAGCGGTCCTCTACCTTAGCCTCTTGAGCAGCAGATCTCAACCTGTGGGTCACGACCCCTCTGGGGGGCATCACACAACCTTTTCCCAGGGGTCTCAGAGCAGATATTCTGCATGTCGGATATTTACATTACAATTCATAACAGCAGCACAGTTACAGTGATGAAGTAGCAATGAAAGTAATTTTATGATTGGGGTCATCACATGAAATATATTAGGAAGCGGTGGGAAGGCCGAACCGTTGCCCTCGAGCACCCGGGACTGAGGCCGTGCTCCGCTGCCAGCCTTGGCTCTTGAGCGCTCGGCAAGTGTGTTATGTTGTTCTTTATGCTCAAATCTCAGTCACACGAGGTCCCTATAATTTTCAGATGAGTCTAGTAATCTTCAGAGAAAATGAAGATCACTCTCACGCCAGTTGTTCCACAACCAGAGGTAACATTCTAAATCCTCAGAGAAAATGAGGCTTAGCTCATGGCGATAAGTGATTCCTGCCTCACTTATTCAGTTATATGTTTGTTCACTGAACTGACTGAACGGTTACTCTTTGTCTCTGTTATTGAGTGTAGAGACAGAGGGATGAGAAAATCACACAGTGAAGAAGATGGACTCTAATCATAAACATTCAAGCCTGCGTAGCTGCAGTACACGAGGAACACGGCTCCATGCGGAGGAACTGTGGCGGTAAATGTTTAAAAGATCCCCTCCGCTCCGGGCTCTGCACCTGCCCAAGAGCTCTGGAGTCGGGAATGAAAAGACAAATACACACAACCTTTATATTTTAATATATCTAACTTGCTTAATGGTTGGGCGCTTCCAAACCTCCCTGAAGCTAGCACATACTCCCCTTCAGTATTCCTGAGTCAACACTTTCTAAATCTATATTTTTATCTTTGTTGCTCTGTTTCCTTCTGGGCAGCCCTCCCATAGAACCACTGTCCCTTTGTACCTACATTTCGGCCATCTTAGCCTTCGATTCCTTCACAGCCTGGTCCATCCTATGCCCCTTTTGTGGCAGCATCTGTTCCTTCTCACTCTGCCTGGAATCCCAAAAGTCTCCCCGCCCAGCCATTGGCCACTTTGTTTCTCAGTCAGAGCCAACTGGGGGCAGACTTTTTTTAGCCTATGCATGGGACACTGCAAACAGGTTTTTTGGGTAACAAAATTAGCATGAGAACACAAGCCCCTGCAGAAACCCAGTAAACTGGGGCAGAAAGAGGTTTCAAGGAAGATGTGTTAGCTGAGATCTGAAGAATAGATGACTTAGCCAGGGTGTGGGGAAGGAAGGGCGTGTGCCTCCGAGATGGGAAGGGGTGCTAGGTCGGAAGCTGAGCCCTTCAGTGCGGTTGGAACCAAGGAGAGTAAAGGCAGCAGAGGGTGGGGGCAGAGCTGCGGGCAGCTGTTGGGCTGATGTGTAACATCCACCGGCCAGTCCATGTTGGGAAAAGATCGCCTGGATCTTTGCTGAGAACCAAGCCGTGGTGAGCAAGTGCAGTGTTGCAAAGATGGCTGTGTAACTGACCGCCTGCCCCACAACTCTTCTCTCACCTGGACAGAGTCTCGGGCAGGCAGAGGAACTCCTCAGATGCTGCTGTCCAGCAGCTTGATTCTGGCAGTGTTTGGCAGAGTGTATCAGGCAGTATCCTCTAGGTGTTCCGGCCTTCTGACTTCCAGTATCAGAACTCTTGTCTCTTGGCATGGCTGTGGTTACAGCTCTCAGCCTGGGGGCTGAGCCCCGAAGACTTGACAGCTCTCTGGAACTCTTCTTCAACCGGAGCCTGCAGGTTCTCCTCTCTGACCCCTCCCGGCATCTGTTCATTTCAGATTTCTGTTCTCTTGTTATTTCTGTTTCTATCTGTCTTCTTCTCTGGATACTCTTGAACTGTTTTGCTGCCCCAGCTTGGCTGTCCCACCTCAGCCACCCCACCATTCAGGGTGCCTGTTTCCAGTGAGAATAGGGTGCTGAAGGGGCTACGGAGGAAGACAACTATCAGAGAGCCCACCTTCTTCACCATGCAAGACCCAAGGCCATTATGCTTGGCAGCAAGTGCCTTTACCACCTAGGCCACCTCATCAGTCACAGAAAGCCCCCTGCTATAGTAACAATAGGAATCTTCCCCTTCTGTCCAAAGTGGAAATGGTTGCAAGGTGGTCTAGAGTTCACTGATGCTTGTGGAAGCAAGAAATCTGGTAGAAATGGTTCAGGCAGTCCCAGGGTTGCCCCTTCAGGAGCCGGAGTGATGAGCTGCAGTCAATAGCTTTCTTAAAGCATCCGTTAAGTGTATTCACAGCTATCTGGTTGTCTATCAGACCCAGAGGATCAAAGGAGAGTCCAAGGGCAGCTAATTAGAACTCAGATATCTTCATGCCCCAGTGTGTGCTTAGTTATTAGACGATGATAGCAGAAGAGGTGCTTGCAATGTACACTTAAGACCTTAGTGTTAACTAATGGTAACTGATTTTAACAACATTTTAATGCCTGCTCAGTGCTCAGGGGCGTGGGGAGATCTCCTCATCTGTATCAGTTAGAGACCAGTTTGGTTACTTTTTAGGTTCATTTATTGTATTTTGTGTTTATGAGTGTTTGGTTTGCATGTATGTATGCACCACATGTGTGCCTTGTGTCCTGGGAGGTTAGAAGAGGCACAGGATCCTTTGGAATTGGAGTGAGTCATCACATGGGTACTGAGTACCGAGTACTGAACCTAGGTCTTCTGTAAGAGTAACAAGTGCTCTTAATAGCTGAGCCATCTCTATAGCCCCTGGAGACACTGTTAGTAGAACATCTCTAGTTCTGGAGGGAGACTCGGGTCGCCTGAGGTAGGCAGGTAACAGCAGAGAAAGTAGGGAATTTATACATTTGAGAATTTTTAGGAACAAAGCCTATTTGACTACTGAGGGAGAGAGCAGGGTCACTCACAGTTTTTAGACTACAGAACCAGACCTCAGACAGGCCAAGCACTGTGATGGGGAAGCTGGCAGGGCCTTTGGGGGAAGGTTATGATTATGCCCTTGGGATTCTCTCTAGTAGAGAGCAGAACTTCCAGGACCCCCACTGCCGAGCTTCCCTAAGACCCAGGGCCCAAAGCAGTGTTATACAGATGTATAGCAAACACATCTAAATAATTCATTCAGTATTTTCATACATAGAGTTAGGCCAACTAAAGTACAGGTCTTTGTATTTCTAGTTAATCAGTGGACTTCAGTATATCTGTTTTTTTTAATGAAGCAAAGTTAGAATTTAATAAGTCTATTTGTTTAGAATTTTGACATCAGTCCCTATCTGTATCCCTGACAGTTGGGAAGCCTTCACTTTTTTTTTTTTTTTTATCCCCGGCTCCCCGGAAAGCCTTCACTTTTTGTTTTGGCAGCAAGAGGCATTGGACCCAAAGCTACATTCCAGTTCCTATAGTCTACCATAGGGAACAAATTAAATAAATAAATAATAAATAAACCAGCCACTGGTGTTTAAATGTTAAGTTACTCTGTATTAACTCTGAATGTTTAGTAAGAAATTCAGGATATTTCTTTTTTTCTCACATTTTTATATGATTTTATTTGATTTAGTTTTAGTTTTTTAATTAAGTTATTTATTTACCTTACATCCCTACTGCCGCTTTCCCACCCTCCTTCCCTCCTCGCCCCTCCCTCACCCCTGCCACCCCAATTCAGAAGATTTTCATAGAGACTAATCTATCTCATTTAATTAAGAATTATATGTAAACAGAGTGTCTTCTAATTTGACCATAGTGTTTGTATTAGTATTTCATCTTAAAAGTTACATTAGGGAACTGGAGAGATGGTTCCTCTGTTAAGAGCATACACTGTTCTTGCAGAGGACCTGGGTTTGATTCCAGTATCCTTGTGAAGCAGCTTACAACCGTCTGCAACAACAGCTTCGAGAGAAAGCTGACACCTCTGACCACTTTGGGCACTGTATTCAGGGAGTGCACATACGCTCACCCTACACACACACAGACACCCTGGACTCACACACAGCACACACAAACACACACACATTCCACATACACACATACACATATAACACACATACTTCACACACATATACACATACATACACTCACACACATACATATATAACACACACACACACTCCACACACACACACACACACACACACACACACACAATTTAAAACAAAAAGAAATCTTAAAAAGTACCTGGGTGGATGCAGTGGTGGATGCCTATAATCCCAGGACTTAGGAGGTGGAGGCAGGAGGATCAGGAGTCCAAGGCTATACTTGGTCACATAGGGAATTCAAGGCCAGCCTAGTTCAAACAAACAAATTTGTTTGATACCTGTTTCAAACAAACAAACAAACCAAAAACAATAACAAATTTGAATCAGATTATTGATAATGTTGATTTTCTTAAAGTATGGGTATTTGGGGGAGGGTAGCCAGCGTACTAACTCCTAAAAACTTGTTATGCAGGGTTGCCTGAACTATCCTCTGCTGCAAAACATGAAGACAGTTTGTTTAGGAATTTATTTGAAGACTATGAAAGGTGGGTTCGTCCTGTGGAACACCTGAGTGACAAGATAAAAATCAAGTTTGGCCTCGCAATCTCCCAGTTAGTGGATGTGGTGAGTATACATGCTGTTACCTGTTCCACTTTGCACTTAGGGAAAATCAGTTTTTTTTTCCAGGTGTGAGCCAGCTACTGGAGGTTACCAAGGTGACCAAACGTAGCCCTTTGCTCAAGGGGCTCTTCAGGAAACAATTACTAGCATGCCGCAGACATAGTAATACCCTGTTTATACATTGTTGTGAAGTTTAGAAATTGTTTTTATCTCATTTGCTAGCAAAAGGTCTATCCTTAATGGAATTAAAACATATCAAATTGCTTCTCGGCCTTTTGGCTAAGATCAAGTTTAAAACATATCAAAACATTTTATATCAAAGTTCCCCTTAAATGTATGTGAGCCTGTTCTGGGAGGTCTGAGTAGTAATCTAAGAATAGAATTATAGATTCCGAGGACCAGAGAGTGTCTTAACACTGTTTCAGGATCACACTTCACTGGGCAGTGGTGGCACACGCCTTTAATCCCAGCACTAGGGAGGCAGAGGCAGGTGGATCTCAAGTTCAAGGCCGGCTTGGTCTACAAAGTGTGTTCCAGGATAGGTAGGGCTACACAGAGAAACCCTGACTCAAGAAAAAAATTCATACTTCAAACATATCAGGGACTGATATGGCTAAGAGCTCGGACGGCTCCTGCAGAGGACCAGGGTTGCTTCCCAGCACCTACGTAATGTTAACAACCACTGATAACCCCAGTTTCAGGGCATCTGGTGCCCTCTTCTGATCTCCATAGGTACCAGGCATGCACATGGTACATATATATATATACATGCAGGTAAAACACTGATACACATAAGTAAAACAATATTTCCAGAGAGATTTTATGTGTCATTCATCAGAGGTGAATTTCCTGCTTGTCAGTGTTTACCCTAAGAAAGTCAAACTTTAAAAATTAATTTCTTCTTGTTCTGATAATGCCAACAATTGTTTTTAGTATAGTGAACAAATACTTATATTAAAAATAACACCAGTGTGCCTTTATGTTATGATTATAGAAGTAACACATGATTTTTAGAGAGTTTCTTTTTTCTTTTTTCTTTTTTTGGTTTTTTCGAGACAGGGTTTCTCTGTGTAGCCCTGGCTGTCCTGGAACTCACTCTGTACACCAGGCTGGCCTCAAACTCAGAGATCTGCCTGCCTCTGCCTCCCACGTGCTGGGATTACAGGCATGCGCCACCACCGCCCAGCTAGAGAGTTTTTAAAGTGGAAAAATAGTACAAATAAAATAAACAGATTCGTATTCTACCGTCTATTTGGTGACTAATGTTAACAATTGATAGCTGAGGTAGGAGGGGGGTTCACACTTAATAATCCCAGCACTTAGGTGGTAAAAGCAGGAGAATCAGGAGTTCCGGGTTATCCTGTACTACAGAGTTTAAGGTCAACCTGGGCTCCTGAGATCCTGTATTTTAAAAAATCCAATTTGTTGTATTTCTTGACATTTTAATTCCTTTGTGCCTGTTTTACAATCTTGGAATTTTTATGTCTTTATTTTATTTTGTGTGTATGGGTGCTTTGGCTGCATGCATTTCTGTGCATCACGTGCATGTCTGGTGCCTAAGGGGTGGTGAAGCTGTGTGGGACTGGGGATTGAACCTAGTTCCTTTGCAAGAACAACAAATACTCTTAATCGCCGAACCAACTCTCCAGCCCCTGGAATGTGTTTTGATACAATTTTGCTGACTGCTTTTTTTCTCAAATCCTCATATCATTTACTCGTATTTCTATTTGTATAAAATTGTCTAGTCTTCTTATAATGACACCATGTTTGTACATAAATGTCTGAGTTCTCCTTCCTTTAATACGGGCGGGCTGAATGAGGTAGGTAACACCCCCTCCTACCCTTTTAGAGCTAAGGGGATGTCGTCCTCAAATCTTAGACTCTCTTGAATTTGAGGAAATGTGGTAGCTGAGACCCTGAAAACCAAATAGAGAATCGCTAGCGGTATGCTTTACCTGAACTACAGGATGTTTAGAGTGTTCATCCCATGTGGAGAGGAACATTTGTATTGAAATGTACTGGTTATATTTTTTTAAGGCTTAAGGACCATATTATTAAACTTAGAGAGGGGGAGAGGGGATCCAGAGAGAGAGAGGGAGGGAGGAGAGTGAGGACAGGGAGAGAGTGAGGAGAGGGAGAGAGGGGAAGGTGAGGACAGGGAGGGAGTGAGGAGAGGGAGGGTGGGAATCTTAACAGGGAGGAGGGAGATGGAGAGGAAAGCCACGCCTTTTGGGCTAGGGTCAGCAGTGCTGGTCTGTGAGCAGCTCTAGATAGAGGGCAGGGTCTTCACAGAATTGGCACAAAGACCAGAATCTTAGGGAAAGCATACTTGGGGTTCCGGTTGATATTCAAAGAAGAACTAGAAAGGAGAAAATGAAGTTTTTGGGTCAGAACTCAGAAAGGTGGACAGGCTTAGCCTGTCACTCTCAGCGACTGCCACAGATGTGCACACTCTTAAAGAATTATTGCTAGGTCACAGAAATAAGCAACCTTACCTTTTTCTTTTTTTTTAATAGGATGAGAAAAACCAGCTAATGACAACAAACGTCTGGTTGAAGCAGGTGAGTACAGCAATCCCACAGGCACAGAGCGAGGCCCTACAGCAGGGAGGGGCACGAGTGTGTGTGCCCTGTGGATTGTCAGGTTGAAAAAGCTGAGCCTAGATGGAGTTAGTGGACTCACTGTGTGTGTGTGTGTGTGTGTGTGTGTGTGTGTGTGTGTGTGTGTGTGTGTGTATGTATATTTACTTCGAACCAGGGTCTTGTATAGCTTCAGTCTTCTTCATCCTCCCTCGTTCTGGGATCACCACTGTGTCCCTTCAGCTGACATTTTTTGAGGCCTGATATGTGCTGGAGAAACTTCAGTAATGGAACAGACAGAACTCACTGCTCCTGGGAATGTCATCCTAGTGGGAAGGAATGAGTGATAGAGCCTTCACGTCTGAGAGAGGACCCCAAGGGAAAGGCACGGAAAGTGCTGGGCACTGTACTTGTAAGCAAGAAGAAACGACCAGCCAAACAAAACTTCCAGCCAAACCATAAAAATGTGACTGAAAAGGCACGTACAAAGTCTCAGGGGAGATGACACAAGTCTTATGGGCTTCTAGGAGACAAGACTGTTCCAGTAGAGGGGTATCTTAGAGCTTCTAGTCCTGTACAAACTTCACGACCAAGAAGCAAGTTGGGGAGGAAAGGGTTTATTCAGCTTACACTTCCACACTGCTCTTCATCATCAAAGGAAGTCAGGACTGGAACTTAAGCAGGTTAGGAAGCAGGAGCTGATGCAGAGGCCATGGAGGGATGTTTCTACTGGCTTGCTTCCCCTGGCTTGCTCAGCCTCCTTTCTTATAGAACCCAGGACTACCAGCCCAGAGATGGCTCCACCCACAAGGGGCCATCCCCCCTTGATCACTAATTGAGAAAATGCCCCACAGCTGGATCTCGTGGAGGTACTTCCGCAACTGAAGCTGCTTTCTCTGTGATAACTCCAGCCTGTGTCAAGTTGACACGCAAAACCAGCCAGTACAAGGGGCCAGCAAGTCAAAGGCCCAGAGGCAGGGTTGCAACTAGTAAGGAGACCAGTGCATGGCTGGAGGTGTGTGAGCCGTGGGGAGGGTGTGGAGATGGGGTCAAGGGAGCGGTGACAGGCCACTGGAATAGTAGCATATAGGGCACTGCAAGGATTTGTATTTTACTTTTACTTGATGTTATTTTTTAAAAGATTTATTTATATTTATGTATGAGTAGTTAGTCTGCATGCAAAACCACATACATGAAATGCCCAAGGAGGCCAGAAGAAGGCCTTGCTTCCCCTGGAACTGGCATTCCAGAGGGCTGTGAGCTGCCTTGGGAATGCGGGGAACTGGCCCTGCTGTTCTCCGAGAGCAGCAAGTGCTCTTCATCCTGAACCATCTGTCTAGCCCCAGGATTTGGGCTTTTAATTTGCATGCTATGGGACAGGATAAGAATGCAGCTATTTATTTTAATATCATTCTTAACATGCTAACTGTGCATGTTATTGGGATTCACTGTGATATTTTCATACATGCAGACACCATGCATTGACCGTGTCCATCCACCCTGTAACCACCCTCCTCCTCCAGCACCCTCCCATCCCCTAGCGACCCCCTTCGGAATGTATCATCTTTACGGAAGGAGAGCGCCTTCTACATTTTTAATTCTGGGCCGCCATTCTTGTGTCTCCAGCTGCTGTTGAGTATCTCCTGTTGCTCATTCTCTGTCTCTGATKATTTATGCCTACCACCAGTTCCCCAATCCTAAACTTAAAAAAGACAGGTTGATGTTGCTGCACTGGGGATTGAACCAAGGGCCTGAAGGGTGCCAGGCGGGTCTACTGCTGAGCTACATCTCCAGCCCATTTCTTAGCTTGATAGGGTCACAGAATTGTTACTGCCTGGGCACTCAGCAAAATGGTTAAGTGTGTGGGATGTGTAATAGATCCAACTCCCCTTCCACCAACTCAGGACGCAGTACAGCTGGGAAGGAGAATGTTTTCCCTAAACCTGGACCTTAGCCACTGGCCCACGGCTGCAAGTTTCGAGTATGGTCAGCTGGTGGGAGAAGAGGGGCCGAGTAGAGGCTTGAATGTCTCAGCCTGGATCCTCACCCGAGCCCCATCGGACCACAGTCCTTGCACAGAGGGCCAGGCTGTTATTAGTTGAGAAGGTTTACTGACTTAGAGCAGAAGTGATTCATGCCTGAAGTTCCTAGATATGACAAAGAGTATAGCTTAAACTTATTTTTTTATTGATTGAAATGGAGGTGAATTTCTCATTTTAAAGGAATGGATAGATGTAAAATTAAGATGGAATCCTGATGACTATGGTGGAATAAAAATTATACGTGTTCCTTCAGACTCTCTGTGGATCCCAGACATCGTTTTGTTTGATAAGTAAGTTATATTCTAAATATTATTTCCCATTTCCAAAAGAAAACTTGTATTGCTACTAGGCACTAGTAATTTTTTCCCCTCTTGTCTGCAAATTGTTTAGCTCTGAAATCAAATGACCTGACTTTGCATGGGTGCTGTGAATCCTTTGCCTTTTTTTGGTGTGTTGGGTGTTTTTAAATCATAAAAGTGTTATATGATTTCTGAAATAAAAAGGACGTGGCCAATGTGGAATAAAGAAAAGTGGGGGTAGAGATACCAGTTGTGGTTAATTTACACACACAGTAACCTTATGTGCGTGGCTGTGTGCTCACAGCAAGCTTACGTGCTGGGCGCCACCCATCTGACTGGGCCTCACAAAGTTCTCAGTGAGGTTTCACCCCAAGACACTAGCATCTCCATTTACCCCTATTCAAGTCAGACTTCCGGGTTTGGGTGGACTTGTTTTTTAGTTGAGGTTACATTTATGGTCAACCCTCTTTCAAATATTTTGTAAATATGTTGTCATGATGGTGCAATCCATTTTCCCAAGGTGAGGAGTTTGGGGTTCATTTTTGAGGACGATTGTCAGTTACCAGCTGTGTTCCCCTCCCCAGGCCATCTCAGAGTAAATGTGAGAGTTTGCCTAAAGTACTCTGCTTACTTGCACAAAGGCTTTTAGAGCAAATGCTATGCAAAAAATGATCTTTGGAAGCCTTTTGCTTCTGTGTTCCTTGATATGGAGGGATGAAGAGGGCTCGCGAGGTAACACAAGGCGGCTTCTGGCACATTCTCGCTCTCGGTAACTGGAAGCACTTTGTCCTATTTGCCCAAGAGCTTTGGCATGCCGACAGAGCAAATGCTGTGCAAACACCAACCTTTTGAAACCTTTTGCTTCCACATTAGTATGAAAGGATGACGAGGCTGGGAAGCAGCACACGCAGCTCCAGGAGCAGTGGCTGCTTGCGCGCTGCACTGCAAACACTTTTAGGACTCCGCATAGATACACTGCACAGTGCTGTGCAAAACCCACGGGGCTTGAGGCTACAGAGCAGGACTGGGAAGGGACCAGGTGCTTCTGCCTGCAGCTGTGCCTGTCCAGCACAGGAGAGCCCAGCTGCGCCCCGCAGGGTGCGATGCTCTTTCCTCTTAGGGGAGAAATCATCTATTATTTTGGTGGAGGAGAAAGTCTAGGAATGTGGATTCAGGCTCTGCCTTTCTGCATGCCCAGTATATAAATAGCTCGATCCCATTTGTATGTAAGGTGGCATCTTTCCAATTACTAAAATCTCAACATTTTGAGAAATGTGGATTTGCCCATCTCAGACAACAAAGGGAAGAATAGGCTCAGTGCCAGCAGAATTATTACACGACAGAACGATGTCCATGCAGCATGGCCCCGTGGGTGGAGCAGGCATCTGGGCGGGCAGCAATTTCAAACTTATTTCACACTATTACCCACAGGCTTCTTTTAGGCTTATAAAATGTGTTCTTGGGTTGTTTGATCTTGGCACAATTGTTGTGTTTCTTTCAGTGCAGACGGACGTTTCGAAGGGGCCAGTACGAAAACGGTTGTCAGGTACAATGGCACTGTCACGTGGACGCAGCCAGCGAACTACAAAAGTTCGTGCACTATAGACGTTACCTTTTTCCCATTTGATCTCCAGAATTGTTCCATGAAATTTGGCTCCTGGACGTATGATGGGTCCCAGGTTGATATAATCCTAGAGGACCAAGATGTTGACAGAACAGACTTTTTTGACAACGGAGAGTGGGAAATCGTGAGCGCAATGGGGAGCAAGGGGAACCGGACGGACAGCTGCTGCTGGTACCCCTACATCACCTACTCCTTCGTGATCAAGAGGCTGCCTCTCTTCTACACCTTGTTTCTTATTATACCCTGCATCGGGCTCTCGTTTCTGACTGTGGTTGTCTTCTACCTCCCTTCCAACGAAGGTGAAAAGATTAGCCTGTGCACTTCTGTGCTTGTCTCTCTGACTGTCTTCCTGCTGGTGATTGAGGAGATTATACCCTCATCTTCCAAAGTCATACCTCTGATCGGGGAGTACTTGGTGTTCACCATGATTTTCGTGACCCTATCCATCATGGTGACTGTCTTTGCCATCAACATCCACCACCGCTCTTCCTCCACACACGATGCTATGGCGCCTTGGGTTCGTAAGATATTTCTCCACAAGCTTCCCAAGCTGCTCTGCATGAGAAGTCATGCGGATAGGTACTTCACTCAGAGAGAGGAAGCCGAGGATGGGGGCGGGCGTAAGAACCGGAATAGCCTGGAAGCCGCGCTCGACTGCATTCGCTACATCACGAGGCATGTTGTGAAAGAGAACGATGTCCGCGAGGTGTGTGGCGAGTATAAACACCCCCGCGGAGTAGCCTTAGAAGTACAACCAAGATACATTGCATGAAGACATCTTTTTGTAGCTTGTTTACAAAAGAATACTAGTACAATTGAAAAGAGTAAGGTGCATGGCTATAATTCTGCCATTCAGGGGCTGAGGCAGGAGGATTGAAAGTTAGAGTCTATCTTGGTGTACTTTAGCAAGTTCAGGATTAGCATGGGCGTCATAGGGAGACTGTGTCTCATAAAAGCAAAGTGAAATAAATAACCACAAAAATAAAGAGAAGGAGTAAGGTGTTCTCAGGTGTTACTTTATACTTCAAGGTTTTCATATAAAGCAGTAATAGTACCTAATTTGCTTAAGACAAAATTTGTTTAATGCCTTACATAAAAATATGTTTGACTGGTTGTTAAAATGCAAAAATTGGACGTGGTTTTACCAATTTAAAGTGTTGAACTGGTTGTGTTTTGTTTTGTTTTGGGGTTTTTTTTTGTTTTTGGTTTTTGTTTTTGGTTTTTTGGATTTTTGGATTTGGTTTTTTCAAGACAGGGTTTCTCTGTGTAGCCCTGGCTGTCCTGGAACTCACTCTGKAGACCAGGCTGGCCTCGAACTCAGAAATCCACCTGCCTCTGCCTCCCAGAGTGCTGGGATTACAGGCGTGCGCCACCACTGCCTGGCTGTTGAGCTGTTTTTTAATACAAGTTTCAATTGTCAGTTTTTTATTTCTATTATAAATAAATTTCTATTATATTTATATTCTATCTTTTAAGTTTTTACTGTTAATGTTTTCATATCTGAATTTACAATTAATGGTCCCATTAAGGTATATAAATTCTAATTTTTTATTAATATTTAACATCTCCTTTCCTCCCTCTCTCCCTCCCTCTCTCCCTCTCTCCCTCTCTCCCTCTCTCCCTCCCTCCCTCTTTTCCCCTCCTCCTTCCCTTTCCCCTCCTTTCTTCCCTCCCTTCTTCCTTCCTTTCTTCCGACCTCTTTTTTTTTTTTTTTTTTTGAGATAGTCACTTTATAGTCCTGGCTAGCCTGGAACTTGATATGTAGACCAGGCTGGCTTCAGACTTACAGAAATTCACCTTTTGGGATTAAAGGCATTTATCACTATGCCAAAGCCCCTACTGCCCACTCTTTTAAAGACAGTTTCACTATGTAGCTCAGGTTAGCCTTGAACTGTCAATCCTTTCACTTCAGCCTCCTGAATGCTGGGATTTCAGCTGAATATGTGCAGGGAATGACTTTGAACTAACTCTTTGTTAATGTTCCAAGGTGCTGGCCTCAAACTTCTGATCCTCCTGCCTCGGCCTTCCAAGTAGCTGGTACTATATCCTCATACTACTGTGGCCAATTTACTTCTAACAAACTAATACTCGTGGACTGTAGTATTCTGTGGTAGTATAACTGAATTATCATAAGGGTTTAAGATATTGATGGAATCTTAAAAGGTAAGAATTTAGTGAATATAAATTCCAAATTTAAATTTAGAATGGAATTTAATAAATTATACTAGTCTGTTTTAGAGATCTGGGCATAGCAAATGGTTGATTATCTCTAATTCTGTTTTTTAATCTTAAAATACAGCTTTATATATGTGTCTATTTTTTAACAGGTTGTTGAAGATTGGAAATTCATAGCCCAAGTTCTTGATCGGATGTTTCTATGGACGTTTCTTCTGGTTTCAATCATTGGGACTCTGGGGCTTTTTGTTCCTGTTATTTATAAATGGGCCAATATACTCGTCCCGGTTCACATTGGAAACACAATTAAGTGAAGCCCAGAAATTACACTGTGGATGTAGTGAGCAGTTATGCAGCTCTTAGGACATGTATGCCATCATGAAAATATTTACAATTTGATATAGGCTGTAACAGATTAGCAGTTTCTGACATTGGCTTAATGTTGTCCATTCGAACTTCAGTAATAACCTTGAGTAGCAACATTGTCCACTTGCACTAGCGAAGGCCTAACACCCACATCCTGGCAAATCCTACTAACCTGCAACCAGTGGTGAAGGCCGTCTTTGGAGTGCTGCAAAATGCAACTATATTTGAAGACTTTTTAAAACTTTCCCCCATATTTAGTAAATGCATATACTTGTGTGGTTTTGAATTTTCAGAATGGGTCTTGTTAAACTGTCCCGGCTGGCCCTAAACCTCCTGAGTAGCTGGGACTCTGGTGTGCTCCATTTTACCCTGTTCTGTATTCATGGATATAAAATACATCATACTTTTATAGGAGCTAAGCCAATTACTTGGTTTAATAATAACTATTGCTGTGAAGAGACACCACGACAAGCAACTCTTATTAAGGAAAACACTTAATTGGGGTTGGCTTACATGTTCTGAGGTTTAGTCCATTATCATCACAGCTGAAGCATGACAGCATACAGGCGGACATGATGTTGGAGCCAAGAGTTCTCTACATCTGGATTGGCCAGCAGCAGGAAGAGAGAGTGAGCTACTGGACATGGCTTGCGTTTCTGAAACCTCAAAGCCCTCCTCAGTGGCTCAGTTTCTCCAACAAGACTGTCTCCTAATAGTGCCACTCCCTGATGATCAAGCAAGCTTTCAATCTGTGGGTCTACGAGAGCCATTCCTATTCGAACCATGCTTGATATGATGCTATTCTTTACTGACATTTTTAATAAGTGAAAAATGGTAACTAGAAACTCCTTAAGTCCACTTTATTCTTCATATGGTAATAYGGAATGGCTTTTGTGTTAACTAATTTTGCAGCTTATCGTCCACTGACAACATACAACAGGCGACTCCTGCAGACATATAAATTGCTTTATAATCCTGCAGTGGCATATTCTTTGTAATGACCTCAGTCCCCTCGTCCCCCTCCTCCGGTGAGGCGAGCTACTTCTGTATATTATTTATCCCTGATTTCAGAATAATACTGCCGTTGCCCAAATTCCCATCTCAAGGTGGGATGCCACGTCTCTGTCTTGATAATTCTGTGGAAAAACCATTCTGGGCTGGATACGGTGTCTCATACCTGTCATCTCTACTTTCAGGAGGCAGAGGCAGGGGAATTGCTGTGAGTTGTAGGGTTACAGTATGAGACCCTTGTCTCAAAAGCCAGACAAACAAAAATTGCCCTTCCCTTCTGAGTTGATGTAAGCACACTGTCACAACTTATAATGTCTCAACCATTTTTCACCCCAATTATAATTGTCAAATCTTAGAGCAAAATGCTTTAGATATAGTCTAGCTAGCCTATTACAAGATATGATATCAGGCAGTACAATATAATGTGACATGGATAAAGCAGTTAAACTTCAGCCCAAGCACCCCACTGCATTGATTCACAGCTCTTAGTTGTAAAGTTAGCAACATCCTCGGTTATTCATATATCAATGGCTTAAATTCAAGTCAGCATTCTTTGGAAGACAGGATGGACCCTGTCAAGTTTTATTTTATTGTGATTATTGTGTTTACTACTGTTACAGTGAGTGAAAGTCTGTACTATAGTTTAGTTAAATGTCTCTCAAAGGCTCACTGTTGAAAGTGTGGTCATGGTGGTTTTGGGAGGCGGCAAGATCTTTAGGAGGAAAGGCTCTAACAGAAGAAAGTCAGGTCTCCAGGGGTGTGCTCTTGGGGGTATTGAGACCCCAGCTCTTCCTGTTGCTTCCCAGATACCATGAGGTAGCCAACTTGGCTCCRCTTGTGTTCCAGTGTTATACACTGTATTGGCACTGACCTCAAAGCAATGAGCCAACCAGTCATGGACTAAGGCCTCTGCAGGCATGAGCGACAACAAAGCTTTCTCTTAATTATCTCACGTATTTTCCCCATAGTAACAGAAAGCTAATAGAATATTAGTAACCGGAGTCTCTGGTGTGACTTTTGATGTGGAGTCTACTTCTAGTTATTCTAGACTTTAAAAAGGTAGGAATAGAGCAAAGGAACAGTTGTGCACAAGTTCAGCTTGGAAAACCAATGTGTTTACTGTGGCTACTTATAGGAATGTAGGGGAGGGGTTTCTTCCAGCGTTGTGGATGACTTGGGAAGCAGAACCACGGAAAGCCTACCCTAGCCTGGGTAACAGCTTTTACAACCTGCAGATAACAGCCCTGCAGTTTCCTCTTTCCCAGCAGCTGTTTGCTGTTTTTATAAACTCAGGAATGAATCTTGGGAGTCTGGTAAGTCCTGTGAGTTTCATGAGTCTGGTGAGCGTCCCTCTTCCCCCTAGAAGGGAATGTTTCAATCTGGAGGAAGCAGCCACACGACAGGGTAGTTATTGTGATAATAATGATGCTGTAGCTCTGAAGCCTTCGAATTCGATCTGTAGAAAGGATCTGGAAAGGTTTGAAGAGAAGGACTAAGGAAAGCCTAGGATGTGTGAACATGGATCAGCAGGTGCTTGTACGAGGACTTCAGACCAGACCAGACCAGACCAGACCAGACATGCTATTACCCGTGGTCCGGCCACCCTCCAGAACTTGAGGGTAAGGCCCTATTTCTGCAGTAGCACATACTTAGGTCATGGAAAAATGAAGCTGGTACAGACCTGGAAGGCTCATCCCGACCGGACAGCTTTCATAGTGCAGGAAGGTGCTATGCATGCTACCAGAGGGCAAAAGCAATCACCAACGGACTGTGAACCTTACGAACAATAATAACAGCTGCCTGGCAAGATTCACCCTCTGACACAGTAGCATGTGAACGTCTCAAGAGTACCCAACCACTTTCTGTTGGCAGTTGCTAGACACTGGGAGGAGAGCTGGGTTCCTCTAAGAGGGTAGCCCCTGGGAAGGACTGCATTCCAGTGGCAGGCCATATACCCAAGGCTGCTTGGGCAACACAAGTTGGTCTTGATAAATGTATTTATTATCATTTTTAAAGGACACAAAGTTGAATGAGTCAAGAAGGGAGTCTGGCGGGTCTGGGAAAAGGTCAGAGGTGAGAGGAGGGGATGAATATGATCAAGATATATGAAATTCTCAATGAGTCAAAATATATTTTAAAAGTGAAGTCAAGTGCTTGGCATCAGGATAATAAAATACTATCAAGGCACCTCAAGAGTTATTCAGACTCGTGCCTGTTGTAAACTCAAGGGACTCAGACGTTTTTTCCTAAGTAGACCCAGGACAGCCTCCTTCCATAGGGCAATCTAGAAAATGTTGCCCTGAAACTCCTTCATATGCAGATGCTCAGGGGTGACTGCAGATGTGGTTCAGGTGGGCCCTGTATAGCTTGTGCTTTAGACATAATGCTGATTTTACAGACGTGCAAAGTGCAAGAGGTATGGAGTCGTGGAGGTTTTCACACAGATTTCAGAAGTTATCAGCTCTCAAGTCGGCAGTGTGTTAGAGACCAGGGTGAAGTCATGGAGGTTTTCACACAGATTTCAGAAGTTATCAACTCTCAAGTCGGCAGTGTGTTAGAGACCACGGTGAAGCTGAGCCTACAATGGAGACCCCAGCAAGCAAGGGGTGACAGACCGTGGGGTGCCTGCCCAGGGAGGCTGCAGTCGGGGAGTCTGTAGGAGCGGGACTGTCTGAGCCCTCAGGATTTCACACGCCGCCACTGTGTGTGCCAGAGGCCAGATGTCTGCCCTGGCCTGGCCTGGTTTCACTCTTGCTTTGATCTGATCCTTTCTACACATCTGTGCTCCTTTGTGGAACAGAAATGTTTACCTTATGTCAATGTGTCTATAATCTTTTTACAGCTCCACTGAGTTTGACATGGACTATGGAACAATTCTGAAGCAGTTAAGACTTTGAGAACTCTTGCAAAAACAAAATCTGAAATGGACATAAGCCTTTGGAAACCAGGCCACATTCTGAATAAGTGCCAAAGGCCAGTGTATCAAAGGTTTGGTCATCAGCTTGTTGGCGCTAGTCGGAGGGATGGAACCTTTTGGAAGAAAGGAGTTTGGTCATTGGGAGCGGGTCCTTCTCGGAAATACAGGAGCCCAGTACAGAAGCCCAGCTTCTTCCCCATTCTTGTTGCTTCCAGGCTGCTTTGAGGTGAATGTCACTGATGAATCATACGCTCCTCACCATGATGTATTGTCTCATCACAAGCCCAAAAGGAAKAGACCACATGGGTGACTGTGGACTGAAACCATGAGCCCAAGTACACATCTCCTTTCAAGTTTATTATCTCAGGTGCTTACCAGTATGAGGGGACACTAATAAAGTCTAGTTCAGTGTAAATTGCTGTTCGCTGTCTCAGTTTGTATATAGCCCTCATCTCTTATGTCTCAATCACKGTTAAGATATTGCAGGCCGACACATTCCATAGAACACTCTGAAACATAAGCCACAGTGAATTGCAATTGTCGGGTTTTATTTTTGCATACAGGAAAACCTAGTGAGAATAGAGATCTGTGAACGATCTCTAGGAGTGGTGGTGCAGATTCGGAAGTATAATATGGGAAATTCAATTTGTTCAACTAGCTTCTCAAGCATAATCAATTTCGACAACGTCCTACATTCTGGGCGCTCTGACAGCTGAGGCACACCGGCTTGCTACTGGCATTCTAGTGGGCAGGAACCATCGTCTGCTGAAGTCCACAGAGCTCACATCCATCCCCAGCATGACTCTGGAGCCCAAACTCTAGTGCTAAGATGAAGCCCTGCTCTGATGGCTCAGCCTAGAGTCGGGATGGCTCCCTGCAGCTCCTGTGTAAACCTACCACGCAATACTGTTTGGGGAGTTATTAGATCATGAGGGCGTGCCTCGACAAATGTACAAAAGAGTCCAGAAACACTAGCCTTTTCAGCCACTTGGAGATACACTGGAAGGTATGTCTTTTGAGGAAGACTCCTCCCCAGACACTCTTGCTGGCACCTTGATCCTCCCAAGGTGCCAAGCTTCTAAGCTATGTGAAATAACTTAGTGTTTAGTTGTCCAGCTTGTGGGGATCTTGTTGTTTTGAGACAGGGTCTCACTATACAGCCCTGATTGGGCTGGAGCTCACTCTCTAGACCAGGCTGGCCTGGAATTCACAGAGATCGCACCTGCCTCTGACTCTGCTTCTTGAGTGCTGGGATTAAAGTCTTGCAGGGCTCTATGGGATGCTTTTCTAAATTATCAACTTGATCAGACTAGAGTAGTTTACTAAGAATGAGCGTTGAGACCAGGTGTAATTTCTCAGGGTGTGATATGTGCAGTTATCAGCAACACAAATACTGAAGTGGAAGCATGGCCTTTGGAAAGATACTAAAGAACGGAAGTTATGGGCCACTGCTGGGATACTCTACAGCTTCAAGTAGTTAATGGGCCAAACAAATGAGTTCTATAGAGATTCTGAGCTAATGGGTTTAATATTTATGAAGAGAAAAATTGTGTATCTAGTTAAGTTTCAATCGCAGGGGTAGTGAAATGTTCATTTATCCATAATAATTCTCCCACATTTCTTTTCTTTTTTTCTTTTTTTTTTTTTTTTTACCAAAAAAGATGAGTTGAAAATAACCCTTGAAATAGGACACTCCAAGCCAGTGATCAGATAAAGTATGGTGCTATTGAGAAAGTACCCCTGCATCAGCACAGGTAAGCCTCAGCAAACAGGTCACAGTTTATGTGTCATCTCTGGCCATCAAGGGTTGCAGAAATAATCCTGCTGTTCCTAAAATGCAGACCAGGATGAACACCCAGAGGAAGATGCGATCAATCACCATGGCAACATACTTCCAATCATCTTGAATCTGGAAAAAAAAAAAAAAAAAACAGAAGAAAATTGGAACATGAAGGAGAAGGGTCAATTTTTAGTATTAAATCTAGAGAAGCCATTTGATTTAATATATAAGAAATCTTTTGGGGCTGGAGAGATGGCTTAGTGGTTAAGAGTGGTTAACTGTTCTTCCAAAGGTCCTGAGTTCAAATCCCAGCAACCACATGGTTGCTCACAACCATCTGTAATGAGATCTGGCGCCCTCTTCTGGTTTTTCTGAAGACAGCTACAGTGTACTTACTATAATAAATCTTTTTAAAAAACTCTTTTTTACTTATTGATATGATCTGAGGAAATCTATGGTGATGGTTAATACCGATTGTCAGCTTGACAGGATCTATAATCACTTAGGAGACAAGCCATTGGGCATACTCAGGCGAGATTATCTAATTAGGTCATCATCTGGAGGTGACCATGAGGGACTGTCTAGATTAGACTGATAACGATGGGAAGACCTACCCTAACTGTGGACAGCATCCTTCCCTGGGCTAGGGTCCTGGATGAATGCAAATGAGAGAGTAAACTGAATGGTAGCATTCGTCTCTCTGCTTCATGACTATGGCTGCAGTGTGACCACCCGCCTCACTCCTGCCGCCATGACTGCACGATRGACCATGTTCCCTGGAGCAGAAAGCCCAAATAAACCCTCCCTTAAGTTGCTTCTTATAAGGCATATGGTCACATCAACAAGACAAGTACTAATATATCTACCAACCTCAAATTTCATGTAGTGGAGAAACAGATGAAAACATGCGCTATGTTAGCTCTGTTTCTAATGAGAGTACATTTTTCTTTCAAGGTGAGGTCTGATCTTCATGTCTACACAGTTTAGGGCTCAAATTGTTGATCACCATGTCACAGCCTCCTGAGAGCTATGATTACAAGTATGTACCACCACTCAGAAGTATGTGTATGTGTAAAATCTATTATTTTCTAAATTGAATTCCAGTTATTAAAGCTCATATGCCTCTACAGGAGGATCTGGAGCCTTTGTTAGAATGATGACTTTAATCCAACATCATTTGACATTGTTTCAAAGTGCTTGGTCATTGGTACTAATACTTGTTTTAGATTCTAATTTCTGTGTAACATCTGTTCCAAACATGAAATAAGCCCATCAGGCAAGCCTGACATATGTCCTTGTCCCTACTTCCCTTTAAACTGCCCACCTTACCAAATGACACCCTCAGTTGTACGGCCAGACGGGCTGAACAGCAGACATAATGGCTAACGGTACAGCCAAAGATGGAAGAAAGAGCAAGAATAATTGTATATAATGAGCTTCAATTTAGGCTTGAAACAGGAAGGAGCATCTATGGTAATTAAACTCTCAGACAATTCAGAAAGCAAAGAAACCACAATAGCGCTGAGAGAGCCCAGGAGTCRACTGATCTGAAGCAATGATCACATAATGAAGAAGCAGTGTGTAATTCTTAATTAAATTAAGCACACCGAAATGGCCTGGGAGATGTGGTTTCTATTTCACCATTATAAGCTTGAGTAAATGTGTCCTTTCCATGACACCATGAAGTCACGGTTGTAATAAAGTCAGAATCCTAATGCCTTGTTTGACATACATTACTCTATTTGAATTCCTAAGACTTGTCTATAAGAACTTTAGGACCACAACCTGAGTCTTACATATCCCTCTATAGGATAAATAACAATACCCCCAAGGCTCTAGGAGACAGCTTGTAGAAAAAAGTGACAAACTTTAGTTTTAATCAAGCTCTGCTCCTTTCTAGTTTGAGCAAATTTCATCTCCCTCGGTCTCAATGTCCTCCTCTAAAAAATGGGGATAAAGACAGCACAGTCTCTGGGTTGCTTCAGCCCACTCCTTGGTGATCAATACTTTTAATATCAATGTTGATTTAAGAAATGGCCCTTATCCCTGTATAAATCTGAGACAAGATACAATGCCACAGTCCTGGAATACCACTACTGAGGAAGCTGAGACAGTATAATTGTGAGTTCAAGGCCAGCCTGGATTACAAGTGAGGTAACTAATATATCCAAGGGCATCTAACTGGTCTAAACACGGCTTCTGACTCAAGGCTAATCTCCCCTCCCTCTTCTTCTCCCCCTCCCCCTCCCCCTCCCTTCCCTCTCCCCCTTCTCCTCCCTCTCCCTCTCCCACTCCTCCTCCCCTTCCCATTCCCCTCCCTCTCCCCTTCCTCTCCTCTCCTCCCTCTCCCCTTCCTCTCCTCCCCTCCCTCTCCCCCTCTTCCTCCCTTCCCTTCCCCCTCTCTTCCCTCCTCCCCTCCCTCTCCTCTTCCCTCCCCCCTCTCTCTTTGTGTGTAGATGTGTGTGTGGTTATCTGAGGAGCCAAAGGAGGGTGTTGTATTCCTCAGAACTAGTGTTATGGGCATTGTGGGTCATCTGATGTAGGTGCTAGAAACCAAGTTTGTATCTTCCCCAAGAGGAGCAAGTCCCCTTAATTGCTGGGCAATCTCTCCCACCCCTAAGAGTCTAACTTTCTAACCTCTGCCCTATGCATCACTGCACAAGGAAGCCGTACTAGAAACTGTTTACCTCTTTGGCTACATTCTGTGCTTTCATATTTTCAGCAATGTACTTCACACTTTGGATGGCTTCTTTGATTTCTGGTGACAGAGCAGAGAGGGACAACACAGCATCGACAGACTCAGAACTGGAGCTCCTTGTGAGGTTGGCACTGAAATTTGAGATTTTTACCCTCCGGTGGTGGCAGTAGCCGCAGGTCCCATCTTGGCAGGGGTAGCCTTCCTTGCAGCGTTTGGAGTCTGCACGGCTGAAGCAGTTCAGGTTTGAGAGCTCAGCCCCGTAGAAGGTCCTCAACTTGGGAGCGTCTCCATCGGCGCTGGTCGGCCTAGTCATAAACATGACCCTGGGGAGCAGGTTCAAGAACACGGCCTTGACCCAAGTGGGCATCGTGTGTGTGGTCGGAGTTCTGTAGTGTACATTGAGCACAAAGACTGTGATGACAATGGACAAGGTGACAAAAATCATAGTGAAGAGGAGGTACTCCCCGATCAGGGGGATGACCAGCGAGGTGGAAGGGATGGTCTCGGTGATCACTAGGAGGAAGACGGTCAGGGAGAGGAGCACGGAGATGCAGAGCGTCACCTTCTCCCCACAGTCGGAGGGCAGGTAGAAGACGAGCACAGTGAGGAAGGAGATGAGCAGGCAGGGGATGATGAGGTTGATGGTGTAGAAGAGCGGCAGGCGGCGGATGTACAGCGAGTACGTGATGTCTTGGTAGATCTCCTCACAGCAGTTGTACTTGATCTCATGTTTGTAGCCCGGGGCTTTAATGATAGCCCACTCACCACTTTCCCAGTAGTCCTTAAGGTTCATGGAGGAGCCAATGAGGACCAGGTCGATCTTTGCCTTGTCGTAGGACCAGGAGCCGAACTTCATGGTGCAGTTTTGGTAGTCGAAGGGGAAATAGGTCACATCGATTTTGCACGAGCTCTTAAAGATGGCGGGAGGGATCCAAGTCACTTCTCCTGTGTACTTGAGGAGAGCTTTGGTCTTGTCATCCACTTGGAAATCCCCATCAGCGCTGTGAAGACACAGTGGGGCACACAGCYCACAGTCATCACTCTATAGCCACCCAGCCTGGCCTCCCATGCTGCCACCCGGACGATAACAAGTGGGGATTTATAAAACAAGGGGATATGAGAGCTCAAAGGGCCGTAAGAGGTCATTGTGCTAACTGCCCCATTCTCCAGTAGAGATACTGAGGTAGACCGCTCCCAGCAATGCTCACCCACATTGGTTATTCACCCCCACCTCTCCTGGCACATGATTTGCCACACTTGTTACCAACACCCCAGGTTCTCCTCGTACATTCTCCCCTTCTCCTGGACTCCCCACCACACACCACCATGCTGGTCATATCCCAGTACATTCCAGAGTGTACAATTTCCAGACTGATGTTATAGAGACTCCTAAGTACCCAAAATGGGCCCCACTGGGCTCTGAGTTTGTATGAGATGAATGTTGTCCSGGAGATGGGTGTCTCAGCAGCCGTTGGGAATATTAGTAGGCGGGACCTTGTTAACACCTCTATAGCCTGTCTCCGCCAGGTGCTCTCTCTATACATGTGTGAAAGCCCACAGCAGACCTGGGAATGGCTCCCTGGGCCAGCCATAGGTGCTTATGCTGTGACACTCACCCTAGCAAGGGAGCTCAATTTCTCCACCAGACCCCAGTTCCRCCACTGCCCCCCTTTCCTCCCAACACTGCTCTCCAATAAAAGACCATGTTTTCTGATTTCACTGAATATGTTCAAGTCAAACTCAGCCAGCAGGCCCTTTAGCTTCCCTCTTTAGCTGTCTCTCCCCACCCCCCATGTTTCTATTTTTTTCTTTTGGCCGTGAGCACCTGCCTTTCTTTTTATATGGATGATWCCATTTTCTTAGAATCATCCTGTTAGTGTTTATAAACTGACTTCTGAATAGAAGAMCTGATGACAAGCTCAGTTCTCTGTAGAGCTTGTGTTCAGCATTCCATCTCAGTGGCCAAGAGAAGTCTTCTGACAGAAAAGTCACTTGACTCTCCAAGAGTTCCGCATGCTGAAGGATTTCTTCCTTTGAAGGCTAGGGACATGCGACTGTAGCTCAGGCTAGACTCAAACTCACTATCCTTCCACCTTAGCCTCCTGAATGCTGGGATTACAGGTGTGAAGCACCAATGCCTGGCTCACTGAAGGCTCTTGACATCATGTCAGCCCCGTGGGTCTCTTTGCTTGCTGTAGTGGGAGGCMTTCAGGGTTTTCATGCCCCTTTGGTTGTCATATGAAAATGATTTTATTTTGCTGTTGGAAAGCAGTATTCAGGTATAATTCATTCCTCCCTGCTGGTCTCTGTCCTTCCTACCCACACTGCTTCCATTGAGCAGAACAGCTGTTACGCGAGACAACTCAATGCCTGAGCCCCTCCTCTTTCCCTACCAACTTCCCAGTCTTCTTCCTTCCTTCCTTTTCCCTCCTTTTTTCTTTTCTACCTTCCTTCCTTTCCTTCTTCTCCTCTCTCTTCTCCTCCTCCTTCTTCCTTCCTTCCTTCCT
>BDUI01001094.1:78934-105419 GCA_002335545.1 Apodemus speciosus
TCTCAGTTTCTGCTCCAGCATCATGCCTGCCTGCCTACCTGCTGCCATTTTTCCTACCATGATGACGATCTGAAAGTCTTAAGCAAGCCCCCATTTAAGTGCTTTCTTCTGTAATTTGTCTTGGCCATGGTATCTCTTCACAGCATTAGAACAGTAACTAAGATGGCTTCGTAGCCTCCAAAACATGCCAAAGACTAAAGGTGGAATGCTCAAAATGCGAGCCTGTCAGGGCTGTGTCGGATTTAACTGGGGAAAGAATGTGGAAGTTCATAGGATGTTTAACTTGGCAAATCTGCTACTCTGTCTGGTTTTCAAGGCCCTTCAACCTTGGCCTTAATCTTGCCTAACAGTTGCCATAAACTGCCCATCATAACTGCTTACAAGGAAGCTAAGGGTCATCCCTATGGTCAGACCACTTCTCTTCTTTATCTAAACATAAACTGTTCTCATTATCCGAAGTGACCTCTCTTTCACTGTCTTCCCTTTGGTGCCATTTGGGCCTTATTCAGTTCCTCCCAGATGCCCGTATTATGCTCAAAAGTTTCATGCATGGGATTATGATTATATTTAATTCTTGGACAAGATTCTCGTTGGGAGAATGACATCATCATAGCTCATAACACATAAATAATCAAGTCATAGTACAGTCAGGTAGAGTTTGAATTCTTCACTTTTTAAACTGAAGTTTAGATGCTTTTACTTTGTCTGGAAGGTTCAATGAAAATCTCAAGAACTCACTGAGCTGTTAGCTTCATGCTGATCAATAGTCTCAACTGTTACATAACCGTTGAAATTTGACATATCACCTTGTATTCCTTACCCATAGCAAGGCAGAGTAGGGAACTGGTTTCTGGATTTCTTCAGCTTCCTGTTAAAATCCTGGTCATTTACACCCAGTATGAGTTTAAGCAAGTTAAGTAACTGCATAATATTTCAAGTCCTAATATCCTATCACACATAGTTAATAAAATGACACAGGTGAAGTACTAAGTCCCATACTAAACCTATAGTAGGTTCTAAAGAAATTCATTGACTGGCTAGAAGTTCCACTCAGTAGTTAAGCACTTTCCTGACATGTGTAAGGTATTAGATTTTAATTTTAGCACCATATGCACACACAAAGTAAAAGAAGTAGTAAATGTTTTTATTTAAGTCAAAGTCTATGGCTGACTGGTACAGTAATTCACAATAAATGACACCTTCTCTACCCATGTCTTAGCACATTCTCCTGTTTTGACTCGGGTTTGACTACATGATGCTTTGGGATATAGAATATTAGAAAACAAGATTAAGGTAGAGAATTGAAAGTCATTTTCAAGCTTGTATTGTTCTCTTTTAATTTTACTTTTACATAGACTAAGCTGATAGACATGCAACCCATCTCCAAAAAAATACACTCAATACCAAAAGCCAGTCATTATTCACCTGAGGTTTGTTTTTTTGGTTTTTTTTATTCTTCCACTTTTTTATTTTCTATATTCTTTGTTTACATTCTGAATGCTTTAATTCCCTCATTCAACCCTTAAAGCAGCAGACATTGCAGTGATATTTGACAAGGACAGAAGAGCTACTTGACTCGGAACAGCCAAAAGTGTTAAGGCCTGGGATTATGAACAAATAAAACAGCTCTTATTCTAAGTCATCACACTTTGAGGTGGGACATTAGTCAGGTATGTGTAGTTCGTCTTTCAACTTCCACTACTAAGCACATCAGCTCATTAAGATGATGTATATGCATCTGATTTCTGGAAAATGGAAATTGTGGGGCAGTGCTGTAGAGACCTCAGAAGGGAGGAATAAAGTTTCTCACTGCCAGAGCATCTCAGAATGTCTGAATACAGAAAGTCCGTTCATGGAAGCTAGACTCAGTTTTCTTTTAAGGAACAGGGAAGTCTTGTCATGGGAACCAGGTAAAATACTCAGGCATCTTTCTCTGCTGCATGCACTCTCCCAAGTTATCTTTTTTTTCTGACACGGAAACACATGATCTAAACATTTCAGGGAGAGGCACATTTCATCTTAATGCTAGGACAGGCTGATCATCTCTCTTATCATAAGAAGTTGGAAATGGAGATAAGTCAGCGACAAAGGCAGGCTCCCAACCTTATCATGACCACTCTGTTGGGCTCCAGCTTCGTTTTGCACATGTGACCATAAGCCATTTTGACCCTTTGTAGCTCCACATCTGGAAAAGACAACTTTAAACTTCATTTCAAGAGCAAACTTGTGGTTTCCCTTAAGAAGGAAGGCTCACTTTTGTAAAAGCTATGGTGAAGGGTGTTGGAGGAAGATTTAGGAAGTCCTGTTGGGATGGTGATACACTTCTTTTAGTATACTTAAGAGACATCTGAAATACATTGTCACTTCCTGGGGAAAATACCAGGGGAAACACCTTGCTACAGGCCTCCCAGGGCACACTAAGATTATAAACCTGTCTTTCTGCCTGGCAAAGCAGGCAGCTCCAGTGTGGGCAGAAGGACATTAATCTGTTTTCCATTAATGCTAATAAATGATTCAGTCTTCCACATGGAGTGGAAAATAAATAGCAAAAGCATAGTTCATGCATCTTGGAAGCGTTTTCTCTAAAAGCACCTCTCAGTGCCTGAGCCTCCCGAGGAGCCTCGCTCTTTTCTTTCCAGCCCTCTTTTCTGCATCGAAGAGAAGGTGGTTTTTTGTTCTGTGTTGGTTAGAAATTCTCACAAGCAATCAATACCACCTTCCCCACACGTATCCTGCCAAGAAGGACACTGTAAACATTTGATGCCAACAAAGGACTTGGAATTTCACCCAAGAAGGGGGCAAATTGTCTCTGAACATCTTGTGTTCCACCACTTCATGTAACGAGCTTCAATTTAAGCTGAATCTTGATCCACTTTGGAGGGAATTGGCTTCACTGTGTATGAAGAAACTGAGGCTGAGAAAGCAAAATAATATTCCCAAGGTAATGAAAGGCTCACAATTGAAGTTAAACAATTTATCATGATTAGTTGAGGGGAGAGGTGGGCAGCTAGTTAGCAGAGAACACAATTCCAAACCAATCCAGCCCTGTGAGAAATCTTAAACTAAAAAAATGCATTCTTCAAAGCTCTAGCTTTCCTTGTGCAAGGCACAATGCTGTGGTTCACATCCATTTCTTTAGTTAAATGATAAGGATTTTATACCTTCAGTATACAGACCAGGAAGATGCTCTATCTAGATAGGATCCCAGCTCTCTTAAACAGGTCTGTAAAGTGTGTGTGTGTGTGTGTGTGTGTGTGTGTGTGTGTGTGTGTGTGTGTTTTGGCATGCATACACACGTATATTCACACTATCAGAAAACAGTGGTGTAATACCTTCTTCTTAGATGAGGGGCTGAGGATCTGGGAAGTTGAAGAACTCAACGCCCCAATCAGACAAACAAGCTTGAGTCAAATTGTTCAGACTAACGATAAATCTGATACCTAGGTCAGAAGGAGGTTACATGGAAATGACTTTAAATGACAATATATGACAGAAATTTGTACCTGTGTACTATGATAATAACTATGTAAATCTTTACAAATGAGCCTGAACACAGATAGATGCAGCCGGTGACTGCGGCACATGCCTGCAATTCCAGCATTTGACCAGCGGGGGCAGGAGGATCAGGAGTTTAAGGTTATCCTTGGCCAACATAGTGAATTCAAGGTCAGCTTGGGCTTCTGAGACTCTAAACCCTGCAAAAGTAAATAAATAAAACAAATAGATATAAATATGAATGCTACCAATACTTTCTGTCTCATTTTGCCTGGCTACTGATCCTGTGTTTGGGAAGCCATGATGCAGAACAGATAAGCTGAGAGAGAGAGGAGAGAGAGGAGAAAACTGCTCCCACCCTGTATCTTCACTTATAATTCTGAGGATATCTGGGACCATCTAGGCCCAGAACATTACAGGGATTAGAGTATAGATGGATCCTCAGGTCCAACATACTTAGGTTCAAATCCTGCCTCTGTCTTGTGTTATAAAGTTGTATGATTTAACTTATTTAAACTATCTCAGGAGAGAACTCAACTCACCAAGAGTACAGAGTACATTAACAGCACTTGGCAGTACAATGAACACCGTGTGTGCAGAAAGCAATAGTTCTTGACATGATGGGAGAATGCTCCACCTTGCCTGAGTGTGAATAGGGACCTCCTTCTCCAGTGGCAGCCTCGGGGTGCGTCCCTTTTCCCAGGTACTGGCTCCAGGGAGGAGGCCTTACGAGGAACAGACAGGCAGCAGTAACACAGTCTGGATCAGTGGTGCATCCGTGGGTATTTGGTCATAGCAGCATTTCCCCATTTCTGCATGCACACTCAAACCCAGGATCCAGGAGATAGCCTGCATCTCGTGCGAACTCAGAACCTGTGAAATTGTGTTTTGATTGGGTACACCACATATGCCCGGCCTTATCTACCCAAGTCTCTAAGGAAAATTATAGAATACCATTTCTTTCTTGGCTCCAGCAGAAAAAGATTCAGTTATTACAGTTTTTAAAATTCAGGGCAGGCATGACCATGGCTAGCCCTGACATTTCTGAACAGACCTGCATTTCCAGGGAAAGCGTGCTAACACAGCTAGCTCACTAAGGTTCGTTTTAGCACACAGGAGATGGGAGTGGATTCATAGGATCCCAGAACAATCATCATTTTCTCTTGCCTATCCTATGCACAGAAAGAACATATTCAAATTAGATGATGACATCGCTTATTCAAAACCTGCAACCTGGGGAAACAATTCACTGAATGGCATTATCTATCATGTATATATGGTCTTAACAGGTGTTTGAGAATCCTGGAGAAGTTGTCACATGTGAATAAGATTCTAATTCTCACATAGCTGACTTTGAATGAGAGCATTACTTTTCATCTCAAAAGCAACTAACCCAGGGAGAAAAAAAATCCCAGATGTGTTATGCGTTATGTATTCTCACCTAAGCTGAATGGAGACTTTCTCCTTGATACCCTTCCTTAAGGCAGGATGGGGTGGGTGATAAATGTTTTGTAAACTCCAAAGTCCTCCACAAATATCACTGGTGCTGAAAAATGAGTTTTGCATTTACCCTCGACTCAAGCAAACTACAACAACTTCAAAACAGGAGGAAGCCAGTGGGTCACAGAGCCCAACTTCCCATTTTCAAGTGGGCCTCTCTCTGCAAATGAAAACCAGATGACATTTTAAATAGACCACTTTCAAATTAAATGTCAACTACATAGAAGGCAACCTCCAGCATCATAAAGTCTTAGAACCCAAAGCCTTTCCCTGGCTTCTCCAAGAGGCCATCAGAACCAAAGTGGAATTCCAATTCTCAATTTGTGAGTCTATCAATGTCCCTTGCTGGGCACCTCTAGGGGGACTTGTCTCTTTCCATGGCTTTGGTGAACATATTTTAAAATATAATCTTTCCACATGCTTTTAACTCATCTTTGTAATTCCACTCCATATGTTATTTTTGATTTGTAGTCAAGAGGTATAAAGTACAATAGAGCAATCCCACGTAGAATCCCAGCTGCTAGGTGGGAACTTTAGCCTTTGCCTGACAAATACCTTCAAAGTACAAAATATGGTTTGATTGCTGTGCAGGGCTAATCGGATGACAGGAACAAGTCAAGAAAACTATACAACATATGCAACTAAGATTGTCAGAGAAGAAAGAGAAGAAAGAGGAGAAAGAGCAAGGTCAAGCCAGCCCAGCAAAGAAAACTAATTGAAAAAAGTAGACCTTATTTGGTACAGTTTCTAGCAATTAAAAATAATCAACAATTTAGACAGTTGTTTAAAAAATATGTACTTACAATGTTCAAAATTGTGCTGAAAATGATTGAATCACACATTTTGACAGATATTTTAAATACACATAGAAATAAACATCCAGAGGTCAATCTGCATGGAATTCTAGAATTTGCAAATGTTTCTTCCATAGCAGCCTTGATGATGACATTGCTAAGGCCTCCAGCTTCAGAACAAGGCATAAGCTCATATGCCCTGGACAGTACTGCTTTGTATTTCTCCTCTGAAAGCTGGTCCATCCAGACCACTCAAGGCTCTATGAGGCAAAAAAGGAGAGACTCCAGAACAGCGATTTCCAACCTTGAATCCAAGCTCTGCACCTCAATGGCTGCTTTGTTATCCTCACCCATAATATAGTCATGGTAAGGATCACATGAGGAGATGGGTATTATCACAAAGCCTAATCCAAAGCAAATCTACTATGAAGGAACATTCTTGTTAGATTGAGGCTGAAAGGAAATATTGGAAAGGAAAATGTAAGGTTCATCATAAACTATCACGTGTCTCTATCTTCTACCATCTGTCTATCTATCTATCTATCTATCTATCTATCTATCTATCTATCTATCATCTATCTCTTATAAATCATTTACCTATCGATCATCTATCCATCCTATCAATCACCTATCTATATCTCATATATGTATTTATATATCATCTCTCTATATCTATTATGTATATATACATAATTATCATTCATCTGCACAATTAGTCTAGCTACCTGCCTATCACGTATCAAGCTCTATCATGCAGTGGTTTTCCTTCTCCTTTCTCATTGCTAGTTTCATAGCAATTAGTCAACTGTACACAAGTATGTACTGTATGCTTAAGTAGGTTGGTTTTCTCATTTTCTATGACAAAGCACCTGGAAAAGCAACTTGTAGAAGGAGGGGCTTATTTACTTTAAAGTTTAGGGCACCATTCATTGTGGCAGGGAAGGTATGGAAACATAAGAGCGTGGCTGCTAGTCCCATTGCTGCAACAGTCAAGAATAAGAGGGCAGATAGTCTATGCCTCAAAGGCCACCCCCATCTAGGGACTAAGTATTCAAAAACATAAGCCTTTAGGGGACATTCCATATTTGAATGACAACAACATAGAACAGCATAAGCGTTCTCCTCACACTCATCACAAATACTTTGTTCAATGTCTGATTTCATTTTATGAAATCAGTAAGATTTTTGATGGATTGTTTGTTGTTTATTTTTTTTTTTTTGAGAAAGGATTTCTCCACTTTCTCTGTGTAGTCCTGGCTATCCTGGAACTTGTTCTCTTGACCATGCTGGCTTCAGACTCAGAGATCAGCTGGCCTCTGTCTCCAAGGCGCTGGGGACTAAGGGTATGTGGCACCACACCCGGCTTCATTTCCTGAGTTTTTAAGCACTGAGCTTGTTCCCAATTTTAGTGGCAATAACAATGTTATAATAAATGTTTTTGAGAGTTTAGTATTGTCTGATTACTACATTATTTCCCAAGATGGCATTTTTTTTTCTACATATGCTTCTTAAGGGCAGAACTGTGTCTTTCTGCTAAAAAATATAGTATACTTCCCCGCATTACTTAGTTCTTACCTAATGGCCTCAGAATGATGCCCCATTATTGTGTTCATTTTCTTCTGAAAACAAAAGTAAAGCACTTTGTTTCCCCATTGAGAGTGATCAGTGGTACATCCACAAGTGACAGGAACTAATAAGAAAGGTGACCAGTCCACTTCCTCCAGTCTCCCTCATTGCCTCCTTTCAAATTCTTTGGTAGTAGCGAATGTCTTGCCATTAAAAACTGATGGCTTATCCTTAASAASCATCTTTTCATCAACACTGTATTTTCATTCTACAATGCCAAAAAGAAACAATGAAACACGGGTATTCTGTGGCCCCTCTAAGCCTCCACACAATAAAAACGCAAAGCCTTTCCGCCATGTTCCTGCTGAGCCCTTGCCACCCTCAAGGCAAGCACTCTATCTATCGCCCAGCAGCATCCTCAGGCCAGCCCCTCATTCTGCTGATCCACGGTGTAACTGGGTAGCTCCTTGAAGCACAAATAAAGTTTAATTTTTAAGAAATAGTGTTGAACCGGGCAGTGGTGGCACACGCCTTTAATCTCAGCACTTGGAAGGCAGAGGCAGGTGGATTTCTGAGTTCGAGGCGAGCCTGGTCTACAGAGTGAGTCAGCCAGGGCTACACAGAGAAAACCCTGTCTCGGAAAAAATAAAAAAGTATTGACTGAGTCTGGATTCCAGAAAACACTTCCCACACCTATTCTCAACTTACGCCCTGCCATTCCCCACCCTCTCTTAAGCTGTTATTCAAAGTGCTCCTTTTCCACGCCCACAGCTGGGTATCCTTATGACATTAGCCCATCTTTCAGAGCACCACTTTCCCCTGTCCTGTACCACCTAATGTTTCTTTCTGTCTACATTCATTTGATTCCAGGCTTGATTCACTATTAAATGTTCAAAGCAAATGGAATGTGGTCTGTGGTTCAAAGTCACAAGAGGGCAAAACTACATCATGGTGAGTTTCTGCTAATGGTGGGTCAAGAGTAAACACTTCTAAGCAGATGCAACAGAATCTACGGCCCACTGGGGGAAAGTTCACTCTGGCTCTTAGCAGTCAACAGCTAAGACGCAACAAATAATTGTTTTGGTCTGGGTGTGGGGTCCCCAATGGAGGAGCTAGAGGGTGGTCCAGAGGAGCTGAAGGGGTTTGCAGCCCCATGGGAAGAACAATGATTTTGKCCACCCAGAGGCCCCAGGACTCCCAGGGACTAAACCATCAACCAAGGGGTACACATGGTTCCAGCCAAAAAAATGTGGCAGAGGAATGCCTTGTTGGGCATCAGTGGAAGGAGTGGTCCTTGGTCAGGTGAAGGCTCAATAGATGCCCYAACAAAGGGAAATTGAGGGGGGTTGGGTGGAGGGGCATATACATGGAGGCAGGGGGTGGGAGGAGGGTTTGGGGGTCTTTGGGGGAGGGGGAAATCTGGAAATGGTTTACCATTGGCAATGTAAATGAAGACGATATTTAAAAAAAGATCTGGGTGAGCTCTGCAAGGTCTCAACTTCACAATGGTCAAATTGGGGGGAGTGAGGACTGCATTAGATTGGGGGGCATTGTTCTGAGTGACCTGAATGTCCTAGGTCTTACTAGGACATAAGTAAGATGCCAGGGTATGAGCAGATCTCATGCTCCCCAAATGTACATGGAGCTGGTCCTGAGCCACCACCAGATCTGTCCTGAGAGTGATGAAGTGTAATCAAGCTGATCCTCATCTTGGTCATGTAAAATGTTGATGGCCCATCCATTTCCTTGGAGCATCAATGACTGTCATCAACCTCTCCATACCAAGTTTCTTATCAAAGAAATAGAGACAGCAGTGCTAAAGGCTCCAATGTTATGGTTGCAGATATCTGTTATTATATAGGTCACATACATCAACCACTGCCTCCAATAATGGACAAAATGGCATGCTAGTTGAAATATCTTAATTGGCTCTATTTTAAGTCTTAGGATGGGTAACTAAGTCATTTGGAGGAACAGAATAAGTGTTCCAACAGGCTCCATAGAATATGTTGCTTTTATAGGCAGATGAAGACTATATAAGGTAGATATTAAATAACAAAAAGCAGATTTGGCTTCTCAAGGTGCTTTTCTTGTAAGGTAGAGACATATAATAAAAGGAAGTTACTGTTTGGTTAAATAAGATCACTACTAGTCACTTTTTTATAAAGATTAAATGGTGTAAGGATTGAAGGCAGAGGGATTGTCATTTTATACAGTTAATACTAATGCAAATGATTATAGCATAGAAACTTACCAATACTTACTGTGGTTCCAGCACCGAGCTATCTGGTTCATCTCTAATATCTAACGTAATCATCAATTTTCAGGCTAGATAGTTCCTATGAATTCTCAACTGTGCAGACTGAATGTCAGGGAAATAATATCTCTTGCATAGGAAGAAATGATAAACAGCAAGGCTGGATCTTAGGACAAGGTATGTTGCCTGCTCACTCAGTTTCTCTCTACATACTTCACACTGTCTCAGACTTTGATCGGTTCTTGCCATAATTCACATTCATGAAGCACATTCAGTGTGCTACCCAGTTGTTAATTAAGACTCAAGCATCCTCAGTGGCCACTGGTCTCCTAAAGAGAGGGCAAAGTACATTCCTTTCTCTTCCCCACAGATTACAGATGCTAGAGTGCTAAATGCTAACTAGTTATGTTTTGCCTTATTGGCAATGGGTCTCAACCTTCTAGGTTTTATGGCTGAAATGCATGGAAATCAGATCTTCGAAGGATGTTTTGTTCCCTTTCCGTGATGGTTAGAAAGTATTTCTAGAGCTATAAAAACACTGAATATACAAAAAGTAGCCCTGTAAGCCTGTTGGAAAGCAGCTAGAGAGAGATGTTCCAATTGCAGGGTATAAACTCTCCACAGCCCTTCATAAATTCCATCCCATCATTTACATGGAAATGAAGTCCTCAATTGCAAGGACAGGGCGGACTACTCAGGGAGGTCCCTTTGTTATCAGCCTGATCCTTTACTTCAACAGGCTTTGTGGATTCTGGATACCAAGGTCACTCCATGGCTCTGACTCTATTCAAATGGATGTCCATCAGGGTGCGTCCCTCACGTGTACATACAAACAGCATCTTCCCTTTATCAGTTTGTGCTGAAAGTTGGAAGAAACTACACTCTGTTTAAATGTGTCTCTTCTATAGGAAGTGTCTCAGCTTTGTTTTTCAGTGTGTCACTTGCTCAAAACATGAACAGCTAAGGTTCTAGTTGGTTGGTCCCCAAAGTATGAGAAAAGCTTCTATACTGATATATACTTGATTATATATTTAAGTATGTATGTGTGTATATACATACATACATATATATACACATATATACATATATACATACATACATACATATATATACATATATACACCTATACACCTATACACCTATACACCTATACACCTATACACCTATACACCTATACACCTATACACATATACACATATACACATATACATATATACATATATACATATACACACACACACACTAGAGACCTGACAAAGAGGTAAGTGCAAAAGCAGACAAATTAAAAATGAGATTTAGTGATTCACAAATATCAAAACAAGCAATAATGTATCCTTCCTGGTAAAGCCCCAGGAGAATGTTAACAGCAGCAGACAACATTCCTTCCATTGCTACCACTCAGCAGAGAACGGGGTGCTGCCCCTGGCCTTCTCACTTATTCTAGTGGACCTGCTGCCCAGGGCTGCTGAAAGCCTCCCAGTGTCCATACATTTTGCTAAAACCCTTTGAAATATCCACACTTCTGGCCTATAGCTTCCTTAAGCACACTATTCAAATTATGGAAAGAATCGTTATAGTCAGATAATTTATCACAGTCCTCAGAAAATGACATCAATTGTTAAAAGCCACTGAACTTCTGGAGAGGAACTGTCATCTTATTGACTGAAAGAACAACTCAGCAAGTGTTGCTAATTATGCAAAATGTTCTATAGAATACCTTTAAGGTAATGGTCTGTAAACATGTGTTAAGACAAGGGTGATATGGTGAACGGTGGTGTATATTCTAAATGCTGTGCCTTATAAGGCAAAAAAAGGTAAAGAAGGAAAACCAGACGGTACTAAGCCAAACGTTTATAGTTGTTGATGCCTCTGGATAGCAAATAGTGAGTGCTATCTATTGTTTAAATCTACCTATTTTTTTCTTATATTTTAGACTCTGTAATAACCAGGAATTATGGTGAAAATCAGGAAGGAGAATGGTAAGATGGGTCTTGTACAGAAGTCACCACTTAAATCTGTTAAAATAAGGCCATGTAATGCTGAGATTCCAAGCAGTGCAAGGAAGCCCGTGCTCATACACTGTGATCTAATTAATGACACTCTATCTAAGCTTATTTAAATTTTTGAAGTTTTAAAACAATTCAAACATCTTGGGTGTTCAGACATTTGGCACAAGCATCTCAGAAAAGAGTGGATGGATTCCAAGGGTTTCCAGAGAAATAGTGTCCACACGGATGGATGTGGCAGGCAGGCAGRACATTCCAGAAACGCCTAGGTAACCTGCTTAGAGAGGAGTCAAGCAGAAGCACCAGGACTAGGAGGAAGAAGAAAAGAGAGATTTTCTTCCTGTCCTTTCTCTCACCTTCATCTCAGCAGATTACACAAACATTCACACAGTTGCTAAAGATGGACTTTGAATCTTCCGTCCTTCACCAAACATTCTCCAGCTACCACCTCAAATTCATACCCTTCCTATCATCCTCCCTATTGCTACCTAGTGCAAGACCACAGAAGAAATGCTTAAGCTACCCTTCTCCTTCCTGACATTCATCCTCTGTACAGGCAAATGAAAAATATGTCCACTGTGTAAATCGGCCCATACCACTCCCTGCTTGCAAGCTTTGTAAAAGATTTTCAACGGAGCTGGACGGGTGTCTTAGCCATTAAGCAAACACTTGCAGCTCTTCTAGAGGATCTGAGTTCAGTTCTTAGCTCCCACATGGAATGGCTCATAATCTCTGTAACTGCCTTCTTCTGGTCTTCTCTGGCACGCACGCGCGCGCGCACACACACACACACACACACACACACACACACACACACACACAAACACATTTGCATGCACACACTAAAATTAAAATACAAAAGTTTTACAAGACATCAAAATAAACTTTCCAATTGCATATTGAAAGAAAACCTTCTTCATGTTACCTGTGTATAAAACATGTTCTCTCTCTGTCTCTCTCTGACTGTCTCTGTCTCTGTCTCAGTCTTTGTGTCTGTCTCTGTCTCTCTCTCTCTCTTRCAGTCCTTCGCATACAACTGGCTTTTGCCTGTTATTTCTCCATCATTATCAGTCTTTGTTTAAATGACACTAAAGCAAAGGATGAAGTTTCAAAGGGTACTTCATGGCATGACTATGTTTGTCCAAAAACAGCTCATCCATTTYATGAGTCCATCTATCCATTAGCTGTATCAGTAGGAAGTGAGCTACATGGGTCCATTGGTGGGTAATCTTGGTGTTATTCATGGCGGGAGCCTAAAGATACCTCTTGTTAAGTATGGGCCTCTGAAACTCCTACATAGGGTTAGGTTTCTGTGGGTCTCACTGTAAATGCTCAAGTTGATCCCTCCACGTGCATCAATGGAGCCAGAGGTGTCCCAGAATAATGGAAGTATCTGAGGCTTTGAAATATGTGCCTCTTCAGGGCCTATTTCCTACTCTACCTACTCACTGAGTGTTCTTGAATAAGCAATTTAAATGAGGTTAAATCATTTAAATGAGGTTCATTTTCTCTGGCATAAAAAAAAGGAAGAAAGAAAAATGAAAACAAAGTGAAGGTTCTGTCTACTTCACAGAAATGGTTGTGAGATTAAGTATATGTATGCCTTGGCACATTAGAGAAAAGATATATAGTTTGTAGGAAATTATGTTGCCTCCTTTTCTTAGCATAAAGACCCTCAGAATGTCAGTGTAGAAATGTTAATATTATTCCAAGTCCCCCCCCMAAAAAATCCTAAATCATCCCAGACCCCCATTTACTTCATGCTGCCATCTGGAGGCGCAGCCTGAGAAAGGATTTTAAGGATGTCTTCTCTGGGCTAGCATGCCTCAGGATCGAGGGCTCATAGCAAATTCTGGATTAGGTAACGGTAGATGGTGGAGTCATTCACAGAAATAGTGTTTAGAGGAAGAGA
The DNA here is from genome assembly GCA_002335545.1 of Apodemus speciosus. Lineage (NCBI taxonomy): Eukaryota > Metazoa > Chordata > Mammalia > Rodentia > Muridae > Apodemus > Apodemus speciosus. The sequence continues at coordinate 92,465 of BDUI01001094.1, forward strand.
ACAAGACGATGGATATAGTAGTTTGAATGAAAATATCTGCCCATAGTCTCTGGCATTTGAATGCTCAGTTCCCAGGAGACCCCGTTTGAGGGAGCTCAGGAGGCGTGGCTTTGTTGGAGGTAGTATGCCACTGTGGGAGGGGGAGGTAGTGGCAGCTTAAAGCCCTGTACCATTCAGAGTTTTCTCTTTCTGCATTCTGTTAGTGGTTGGAGGACCCTCAGCTTCCAGCTCCAGCCTTCACATCTACYACCTGCCGCCAAGCTGTCTGTATCATAAGAAACCCAAAACCCCTGGAACCATAATCCCCAAACTGCCCTTGCTTCTATAAGTTGCCATGATTACAATATTTTATCAGAGTAATAGAAAAGTAACTAATGCAATGGTTCTAGTTAGGGACTTGGAAGTCTGTGATATCRGCTCTACACCAAAGTATGCGATTTCAGCAGCTGTCTGATAACCCAAGCCTGAAGTATAAACCTAGAGACAGATACTTAGGTGAAGTGGCATCCAGATACATACATGGTGAGAGGGGACATGTGAGTTTGTGCTTGTGTATGTGAAGAGGCAGAGATTGTTGGGAAAAATATATGAAGTAAAGATAACACTCATTCAGAGTGGGTACTCTAGAAAATACCCACATATCAGGGTGCACAGAAGCAGATGGTACTGATGAACAGTGAGCAACAACCAGCTTTTGGAGCTGTCAGAACTCATTTGTAATCTTTAGAATATGGTGTAAAGTCTCCACCATCTTGAATGTCAATCCATCAACATGATAGGAGCAGGAAAGTAATTAGAAACCAATGGATCTGATAAGTAGGAAGGAACCACTTCCATCACAAAGGCAGGTTGACAAGGAGAAAGTAAAAGGAACAGAAAGAAAAGAACAATAGAACTAGTAAAATAAAAAATATCTAGGACCTGKTTTCTCTTTAGTGACAAGAAATCACAGCCCAAAGATAGACATGACAGATGTTGTTCTGTGTGAATAGTCTCAGGGGCAGACTCAGAGAAAGAGCAGGCACGAAGTCAGGCTGGTTTAAGAGTGAGAAGATGGTCCTTTGAAAGCACTGGCTTAGGAAGGCTTGGAGATCAACAAAGAGGAAGCCAGCCAGGTGGGCAAGAACTCCACAAAGTGCTAGAGAAAGAAAGCAAGAGTCCTGGACAATGTTTTACTGACAGGGTTGTGACTGTGGCTAGGATAAGAAAAGAGCAAACTTTCAAGGCAGCTTGATTTCTGAGGTCGCAGATGGTCAAGAGCAATCAAGATTATGACATATTCTAACTTTGCGATCTTTAGCACGATTCATTTCTTAGCTACTAAAATGGTGTTTTGTGGAGGTAAAAATATCAGAAACATGCAAAAGGCATAGTGTACCCAGCCCCCAAAACACCCTAGGTAGACTTTGGTTTCCTCTTCCCATCCTTACAATACTAAGGCATTTAAACTAAAATCACAATGGCATCCTGTGCTCCAGCTATGACTGGGCTGGAAGGAAGTGACTCTTCTGTGCTGTATGTCGCACAATTCAGGAGAGTATAAACAGGATGGCTCCTCCCCCTCACACACAGTAAAACTCATTGTTAGCATGAGGAACTTTCACACACATGGGCCAAGCTAAGCATGCTGCACATAGAAAGATCCATTCATAAAGTATCTCGAGAAATATCTGGACAGAAGACGCTCTGTGGATGCGCCATCGCTTTTGATTACATATTTCACTGATAAGACCTGTGGCAGGGGATAGATACATAACTCCAGAAGAAAATACCTAGAAAATTAGCTTGCTCTAGCTTTTCCTAATTTGACATTACTATTTTTAGGACTTTATGGACTCATTTTTCTATGAATTTGAAGTAAGAGTAACATTTATTTTTAAATCCCTTTACTAGTTCCTTTGAGGCCAAACTTTTACTTTCTTGGACTAAATATAACAAAGTGAAAGTCAGTCAGGATTATGTAAATCAAATTAGTGATCCAAATGTTTTAAGAAACAGTGGATACTATATCCTGGATTTCATGTAAATATTGAAGTACATTGGTTTATATTCATTGGACAGAATTTAGAAGATGGTAAAAGGAAAGATCACTCTGTCTTTCAGTAACACTTGTGCCCACATCTCTATTATAGGAGCAGGAAGCACAGTCCTTCAGTGGTAAGCAAGTAAAGAAAGCCTTCTCCTCATTAATATCAAGATTTCTTTTAAAAGTGTTGCTCTTTCTTTCTATTACAAATGGAATAGAGGTATTTTCTTGCATGAGGTGCAATGAGCATTATGAATATGCATTATTATAATTTCTGTAGTTATTCATTTTAATCTCTACTGAAACCAAACGAAGTGGCAGCGTATGGGTGGAGAAAATGGTATCTGTAAACTGTGTCTGATGAGCGCTTAATATACAACAGTAAAGAAAATATATGAGTCAATAATGGGAAAAGCAAACAGCTCAGTTGAAAAATTAAAAAAATAAAACCGAGGCAAAGGACCTACAAAGACATTCCTCCAAAAAGACATAAAAATTACCAACAGATGCACAAAAAGCTGCTTATCCTCACTAGGCACCAGAATCAATCAAAACCACGAAGAGGTACCAGCACATTTATTAGGACGGCTACTATCAAGAAGCCAAGGTATGGTAAATGTTTGCAAGGAGGAGGAAGAAAGGGAGTCTAAAACACTTAGCACATGAGTCTCTAGATCATTGGTTCCCAACCTGTGAGTCACAGACCCTTTGAGGGTCGAATGACCCTCACAGAGGTCCCCAAGGACACCAGAAAATGCAGATATTTACATTGTGATCCTTAACAGTGCCAACATTACAGTTTAGAAGTAGCAACAAAAATAATCATGTGGCTGGTAGGTCACCACAACTTGAGGAAGTGTATTAAAGGGTCACAGCATTAGGAAGGTTGAAAACCACTGCTCTAGATGAATTCAGGGGACTCAGGAGCTAAAGACTGCTTTCATCAAAATCAGTGCCATTTGCCTTTCTCCTGTGTTGACATTGGTATTACTGACACACACCACCTGTACTTAAAGTCCCAAACAATTGCTTAATGAAGCAGCTAAATAAAGAAAGAAATAGGACTTTTTTTTAGAATATATAAATTGTATTGTATATCTGCTTGAACATATACCTTTTTAATATTCTCTGAGTTAAAAGAGAGAAGGAAAGAGAAGTGGAGATAGTCTTAAGCAGGAGCTATAGTTTGCAAGCCAGATAGTAGCTTGTTAACTGTGATATCATTTTAGTTGAAAGACTAAACAGAGAGCTTCTGTCACCCACCAGYGGATTTGGTAAAAACATGAGCCAATCACTTCGAATGGCTGAGAAGCATCTTAAGAAATGTGCAACATCATTAGACATTAGAGAAAAGCAAATCAAAACAACCCTCACACCAGTCAGAATGGCTAAGATTAAAAATCAGGAGACAGCAGGTGTTGGCGAGGATGTGGAGAAAGAGGAACACTCCTCCACTGCTGGTGGGAATGCAAGTTGGTACTACCACTCTGGAAATCAGTCTGGTGGTTCCTCAGAACACTGGGCATGACACTTCCGAAGGACCCTCCTATTCCACTTCTGGGCATATACCCAGAGGATTATGCAATAAGGACACATGCTCCACTATGTTCATAGAAGCCTTATTTATAATAGCCAGAAGCTGGAAAGAACCTAGATGTCCTCAATGGAGGAATGGATACAGAAAATGTGGTATATATACACAATGGAATACTATTTAGCAATTAAAAACAATGAATTCATGAAACTCTTAGGCAAATGGTTGGAACTGAAAAATATCATCCTAAGTGAGGTAACTCATTCACAAAAGAACACACATGGAATGCAGTCACTGATAAGTGGATATTAGCCCAGAAGCAATGAATACCCAAGACACAACTCACATATCAAATCATTGCCAAGAAGAAGGAAAGAGAGGGTCCTGGTCCTGGAAAGGCTTGATGCAGCATTGTAGGGGATTGCCAGGACAGAGAAGTGGGAGGGGGTTAATTGGGGAACGGGGGTGGGTGGGGAGGTGGGGGGAGAGGGGCGGGGAAGAGGGCTTATGGGACTTATGGGGAGAGGGGAACCAGGAAAGGGAAAATCATTTAGAATGTAAACAAAGACTATAGACAATGACAGAAGGAAAGAAAGAAAGAAAGAAAGAAAGAAAGAAAGAAAGAAAGAAAGAAAGAAAGAAAGAAAGAAAGAGAAAAAGAAAAAGAAAAAGACCCAAAGGTGTTTCTTGCCAGTGATGGACTTTGAAGGTTGAGAAAGTTACAATATAGAAAAGTCCCATTTCCTTCTCAGAGTATGGCAGCTTCAGACTTTTCTAATAAGATTGATGGTGAGGCTAATGAGTGTTGTTTTATTATTTTTGTTTGTTTTATTGCAAAATGAAATGTGTCAAATTTGGAAAATATGCAAAACTCAACGAACTTCTATTTTCCAAATAGCCAGTACATGATATTACTGATTCATAAAAGAATAAAGTAGCTGTTTAAAGTGTAAGACAAACTAGTGTACTTTACAAAACCCCTGATGTATTTTCAGATTCCATTCTGACTTCAACCTTTAAGAAACTATTTATAGAGTTAGTGCAGGAGCATAGATGAAAGTTAGTAATTACCTCAAGAGACTATCAGTGTGTCCCACGCTCTCTAAACACATGTCTATTTTTCTCAAAACATCATGGCAACAGATTGAACATAGAAATTAATATCCATCTATTTCCTACTGAAAAATATTGGTATTATGTTCACACTAGCAAAACAATCTCAAACAACAGGACATCGGGTCCTCAAAATTTTAAAAGGAAAATTTTGGGGATCCTGATATCAGAATCTTTGGAATCCTCCTTAAATAAATGGAAGTTAAATTTAGACAGAATTTTTTGATTCATCAGCTTGTAYGCACTTTTCAAAATGAGCAGTAAGGACCATTGACTACTGGTCACAACACCCAGAAGTAGACACCCTCCTGCTTCAGAAATTGACGGGAGCATACTTGGTACAGTCACTTCAAAGTAAAATGAACTGTGTGCATTTGCAGGAGCTGTGGGAATACTAGAGAGTGAATCCAGGAACCCATACACACTATGCAGAAGCTATACTACCACTGAGCTATACTCTCCACCTATATATAGGTTGTCTAATATGCCCCCAACCTCTTGAGGTTATCTATTGCATAAGTTAGCCAATTGATTTTCAATAATGACTAGATGGTAAACCCAGTATTTCCATATTCAAAGCTTGGCTTTCTGTAGTTTCAGTTCCTGACAGTCAACAATGCTGCAAACATAATAAATTGATGGCAGGTGAGCTCAGTGACCACCCGCCGTTCCGACCCGATGCAAGTTTGGTTTCTTTTCTTTACTGATGTAGAAACTGAAGTCAGAGAGTATGAGTAGCTCAGCCAGGGTCACACCACTGGTACATAATAGTCCATGTTATGTAACACAATCTCAGTAATGACCTGAATGTTTAGAGACATTAAACCCTACACTTGACTTGGTTGATGTCCTTATTAAAGATGCCTCACAGTGAACCCCTGATTTTCAAAACTTTCATTTTAAAAAGAAACTCTCTCTCTCTCTCTCTCTCTCTCTCTCTCTCTCTCTCTCTCTCTCTCTCTCTCTCTCTCTCTCTCTCTCTCTCTCTCTAACTAACTTTTGTTTACAGTGTCGGCCTGACATGGTCTCTTCTCTTTTTTACCTCATAGAACACTACCATTGTAATTTGCACTCTTTACAGACAAGGGAACATATGTTGTAGAACTTGGGATGTTGGAAGATAAAAGTGTTTCGTGTTTTATCCTCTGTCCCTGTAGATCAGAAGGTACTTAGGGACTGGGCAGCAGTGGGTCTTCTTATCCTTTCACTCAGTCCATGGCTCTCTCTGCCAGATCCATCATTACTGTTCCCATCCAGTCTCCAGACTGATATTTTTGAATCTACTTTTACCAACCTACAATATGCCTTCCCAAAGGTGTCTAGAGCAAGCTGACATGGTTCCCCCCTGCTCTGGGGACTCAGAATTTCTTGCAATTCTCCATAACAAACAAAGACATTTCCACTGCCCATCAAGCTTTTGCATGGCTCTTCCCTCTGACAGGACACTGAAATGTTACCCACATTCCTTTTGTGACCTCTCTGGTCAAATGTCCCCTCACAGGCAAGTCATTGTCTGACTTCACTATCTAAACAAACAAACAAAGCACACACACACACACACACACACACACACACACACACACACACACACCTCAGTCTATACACATATGTGCCTCTTCCCGTTACTTCTCACACTCCTTGTGCATGTTGCTTGATTATCATCTCATTCCATTCTGCCCAGCCTAAAATGATGCTCAGAATGAGGCTGTTCAGTAAATACATCAGTACAGCCTTCATTCACCACTTTCAGGCCTGCTAGTAATTAAAAATTGCTGTTGAGTACTGACACACAGCAAACAGTACCTAGTGTGTGGATAGCTAAACATTTGACCAGCATATTCTCATACGAGTCCCATGATAGCCCATAAGTTATGCATAAGATCAATATGCTCCATGCACAAATGAGGAAACTGAGGCACTGGAGTGGTAGATGCTACCAGTTCAAGATGTAGGTTGCAGAATTCAGCCAAGCCCGGGACTTGCCTTTTGAGCTTTGCATGATAAAACAAACAAACAAATGAACAAACAAAAAAGCATATACAATGAAAGTGCAAAATTCTTTGGTGGACCCCCAAATTGCTATTTTCAGATAGTAGMACATTGAGTGTACTACTCCCATCATGAACCACATACAAGGCAAGAACTAACCACACATTGAATGCTCCAAAGAATAAGTCTTCTCTGAGCAGTTGGAGGGACAGTTCAGGTGGAAAGAGGACTTTGTGCCCACAAGGGACTTTCCTTAAACACAGCATGGAAAGGGCGTTTGCTATGTCCACTTTCTGATCAGATAACAGTTTGACACTAATTCTTCTGTTTTCCATGAGCACCAAAGGCAGTTGTGGATGTTATCGCCCATCGGTTATCTGTGTCGCCTGAAGGAACTCAGGCAAGGTACAGGAAAAAGGTGTGGGTATTGTTACAGCTTCCTGCTGGCCTGCACACTGGCCTATTGTTGCTGTTATTATTATTTTTTTTTTTTTTAGCTATCACATCACAATTATTTCGGCAACATCCTCTTCTCATCCTGAATCCAATACAGTATTTATTGAACTACACAAACTACGTCAATGTGCAATTCTTTCTGCATTATTGCATATCACCACATATTTTTAACAATACGATTCTACTAAATCCATTAAGCTTTTGCTAATTGTAAGACTATTTTGAGGGCAAATATAATGACTAGCCTCTGTTTTAGTTGTGTAATAAATGATTAATTGTTAAAACAATATTTTGGTAATTGCTTCATGAAATCAAATGGAACCTTGTTGAATTACTATAGTTTTAAAGAAAAGCTATCTTGTAGGATATTATTAAGCCCAGAATTCTGCTATGGTTCACTGAAGCACTACCAAGGATTCTACTATTCCCATTTTACAGACAAGGGAACTGAACTTAGCATACTCCAGGTGAATGGTGAGTGTTAGATGTCCACTCTGTTCCCTAGACGTCCCACTTCTGATTATGCTACAGGAAATGCAAAGGGCCTGCCTTTGGGACATTTTACCACTTGAACTCCTGTCCCTGCTGAATTCTGTACGTGATGGATGTACAGAGCAAGAACTCCATAGAGGTCCTTGATTCTTTATGAACAATGCTGACAATTCCAGAGCCCTCTACTCCAGCTTGTTTCTAATCTCTCCTACTCAGTATCTTTGCGAGGTGTGAGCTGCGTTCTTTTTCTTTTTATTCTCACCAGTGGCTGGGGCTTTTCCTTGCACTCTCACATTGGAGATGGTAACTGTGACATGTCAAGAGTCACACACTCAGAGCCTTGTCACTGAGAACCTGAATACACCAGAAGGGTTATCTACAGTTTAATGAACACGTGAGAACCACAGAGGAAGACGTCTCTCTGTGAGCTACACAGTCAGTTGGAGGCACACAAATTACTCAAAGTCTAAGCGATGGGGATCCATCCCATATACAGTCGACAAGCCCAGACACTATTGTGGATGCCAAGCACTTGATGACAGGAGCCTGATATAGCTGTCTCCTGAGAGGCTCTGCCAGCACCTGACAAATACAGAGGAGGATGTTCTCAGCCAACCATTGGGCTGAGCACAAGGTCCCCAATGGAGGAGCTAGGGAAAAGACTCAAGGAGCTGAAGGAGCTTGCAGTCCCATAGGAGGAACAACAATATGAACCATCCAGTACCCGCAGAGTTCCCAGACTAAACCGCTGACCAAAGAATACATAKGGAGGGACCTATGACTCCAGACACATATGCAGCAGARAATGGCCTTGTTGGACAACAAAGAGAGGAGAGGCCTTTGGTCCTGAGAAACCTTGATGCTCCAGTATAGGGGAATGCCAGGACAGGGAAGCGGAAGTGGGTGGGTTAGTGAGCAGGGGGAAGAGGGATGGGATAGGGGGTTTTCAGAGGGGAAACCAGGAAAGGAGATAATATTTGAAATGTAAATAAAGAAAATATCTAGTAAAAAAAAGTCTAAGGGAAGCAGCATTTGTTGAGAACCTTATCATATTTCATGAAAATATACTTTCATGAAATACCAGGGATGCTGGTAATAAGGCAGGAGAATAACTGACACTATTGGAGCTCTTTGAAAAAATCTTTAATGCAGCATTTTAAAAATATTTCTCTTTGTCTACCACTTCCTGACAAGTTCTTATCTCATTGGACAGAGAAGTCTTTTCAGAGGTTAATGAAGATGGGACCCAAAAGGCCTGCCTAGTCCAAGAATGCCTGCTTAACTTCAAACACATAGAATGCACCAGAATGTAGTTCTCTAAAGACAGTACCTTCATAACCAAGGGTTTCTGCTGAGGCAAACACAGAAAGATGGATGAATTTTGGTGTCCTAGTAAAGAATCTTCCCCATCCGCTATGAGGACATTTTCTGCTACACTTCTGTAGCATGTAATCCTACGGAGCTCTCTAGGAGCTATAGCACAAAAACACGTTCAGTCCAACTCAGAGCCCTGGTCTTCTAGGAAGTAGTAGCAATGCTGTCACAAAGAACATTAAATGGCTCCCACAACTGAGCTCATTGGATCTCTGATTATCTGTGTTGCATTCAGAAATCTCTCTCTAACTGATCCATCCGGCCAAATGGAGGGAAATAGCAGTCTGTCATCTCTGAATGCTTATATCCAGCATGATGTAGTAGTCTGTTCTGAAATGTCCATATTCATAAACAAGCTCTAAGGCTGCCACCCCATCAGCTGTGTGTCACAGGCAACTCAACGTCCCCATTGTTAGTTAGTTCTTATATGAAAGAAGAAAGGAGCTGAACAAAAACAGTCATTTACTGCAGCCACAAGCTCTATGACTTTGCCACAGTGTTCTATGGCAATTTCATTCCATGAGTACATACTCCAGGACAAACTTTTTATAATGAAGTCACATTGACAGCCATCCACATCTGAGGACTAAGACAGTGTTGATGAATTTATACTTATATCCATCAGCACAATGACCTTGGTACTACCATATGTCATGACCTCATGAGTTCATATATGTCCAGTAAAAATGCTGGATACCCAGGAGTAATTTTATAGTTATGAAAAGATGAACTTCATGTTATTTTCTAGGAGTCTTTACACAAGAATTCTTTCACCTAAGACCTTTGAACAAAGCAAGTGTCTTTGTTAGGGTATGGAGAGCTATACTCTGGCTAGAATATGAATATATAAAGAAAATATGTATGAAAGACAATCACTGGAATGTTTCTAAAAGTATACCTCCTACCTCTATATTCTTTTTATTGTCTTATTTCATCACCTGTATTGATGAAGAAAATCGGGTACAGTCCACAAAGGTATCAACAAGGGCACAAAAAGAATATGGGGACTGATTGAGTCAGGGCCCAGCCATCAATACCATTAGTCTCTCTAGGACAGTACCGTAGACACTAAGTGGATTAATTCACTGCTGAAGGACTGTTCTATATGCTGTCTGATGTTTATCAGCATCTCTGGCTTCCACTCATTAGCTGTCCATAGCTCTTCTAGTTATAACAAGCGAAATGCTGAGTGACCCCTACCCAGATGAGAACAAGGGATATACACTACAGGAGGGACAACAGCCCTCCCATGCTGCTGAAAGCCAAAACTTAGCTCCAGCCTCCTCCCTACTCCTTCAGTATTCCACTGGCTTCTAGCCCTCCTCTGCTAGTCACAGGTAGGACCAGGCTGTGGCTGTCCCAACATGTTCAAGAGTGAGCAGAGAACTAAATTCATGGTCAGATCAGTTGGTCCAAGCCTTGACTTTGGTCAAGTTACTGCATCAAATTAGATTTTAACTTCTTCCTCTGCAAGACAGCATGCTGCTATCCCTTGCAAGGTTGCTGTAAGAACAAAAGGACATGAGGAAGCCTCTCTAAAGTGAGCTCCTAGTGAGAATTTCCTTCATCGTTCCATTAGTACCAGTCCAACGACATTGTTCCTAAGGCAGAGTTCACTTCTTGGGGTATAATATCTCCATGTATTAGACAGAAATAGAACTAAAATCTTTCAAGACTTGAGTAATCCTCTAAGTCCTGAGTAATGCTCTATTTTTTCTCAGTTTTGGCTTTTAGATTTTTCCCCTAAATATTTGGAATCGAAGGTTGATCCCAATGTAACTATAGGACTTGTGTGAATCCAAACGCACACTGGACCTGGCTCTGGCCCTTGTGAGTTCTCTCCAAACAGCCCTATCAGCAACCCACATAGTGGTTTGTAGCCATCAATGCTTTCTGAAAGGCTCTCAGTTTCCCATGGGAATATAAGGAAATCGGAATCATCTAAGCCAACGATAAAAGAAATGGGCACAAAGCCACCATCTACTGCCCCTGACGTCTAGCAAATTGGATATTCTTTGTGTAAGGTGTAAAACGATGCCAAGCACTACAGAGGGTGGTCACTAGGAAGAGGAAGGGTACATGGAAACAGAAGAGCTAACCGAAGGCCATTGACAGCCAAGCAAAGCTCCACCCCCACCCATGCTTCTGGGGCTGCCTACATGGGCCAGGTCACAGAGGGTACCGGCTCAGCCACGGAGAGATGGGAAACAGCAACCAAGGCTTGGCTTTCTTAGCAAAGTGAGCAGAGTCCTTAAGAGTATTGATGTATTGACTAATGAGGCTGACATCCAGCGTGAGGAGCGCTTACATGCTTAAAGGGCAAGAGTTACAAATCAACAAGGTATTAATTTAATTCCTCTTTGAAAGGGTGCCAAAGGTAGCGCAGGCAGAATGAGAGGAGCGTTTGTCATGCTCGCTTCGGTCTCCTTTCACCCTGGACCTGCTCCACTGCAGATCCCTAAACGGGTGTACAGAAGGCCAGGCCTGGGGGCTTTGGCAAAGAGCGGGCTGTCTTACTCTTTGGTTTTCTGGTGTGGACTAGGGAATGTACCTTTTTGGCTAATTGSCTCCCACACCCATCAGTTCTGAGGTTACTGGGGAGCTGAATAGTTTGTGCCATAGCTGGTATCTGTCTCCAACTACTTCTAGACTACACTGTCCATAACTTCTGGTGGGGGCGGGGGGGGGGTAGAGCTGTCAGGTATGGCTGTGTTCTGTGAAGTAGGAGGTAAACCCAATGGGTACCCCTTCTAAGCCTGCTTACATCCCCTTCACAAGCCTGCTTTGTAGCTGACTGCTTGAATACAGAGACCAAAGCTTCCCCGGGCCAGGGTACCAGCATCACAATGCTTCCATTGACAGGATTTAATCACTGGTCCCAGCAGCTCCTATACAAGCCAGTGAGAGGCAGAGGGGAAAGGACCCTGGGATTTTACTGGGGCAGTAGTATTCTAAGGTTTTCCTTGTAGTGATGACTCTAACCTGGTAAATGCACATTGCTCCTTTTCATTTTACAAGTCTATTAGACTGTCGGACTAAAAATGCGGAGTAAATTCTGTAAGAGCCAAACAGGCAAACAGGAGGAAATCAAAGAGTGACTCATTATATCCAAATCCAGTTCTGGCCTTCAATACAGTAATGAGGACTCCATTAAACAAAACAGGTTGTTCGGACTTCTCTTACACATCTAAAATGAACTTTAAATCTCTACTTCTTTGGTGCTAGATGATCGACACAGGTCAAATATAAATAGTCTGAAGTAAATATTAAAGGCTACAGCGACCCTCTTATCACTAGAGTAGTAAAGATCCCTCCCAAGGCACCAGGAATAAATAGAAAAGAATCTGTAAGCCAGAAAAGGAAACTGCAGACATCTCTGCTACAGTGGACCTTCCTTGAGCTCACTTGGTTGTGTTGAGATGCCTCTGGGGATTCTGAGATCATCAGGACTCACAAGCTGTCTCCCTTGCCCCCTATATGCTGTAAGTCCCTGCATCATTCCTGAGACCTGCAGATACACTCGAAGAACTCCTTCTGCCTCTGGCCTGAATTACAGGGAGTCTGGGTTAGTCTGATGGCAGGTCCAGTGCCACAGCAAGGATTATCCCCAGCTTCCTCCTATGAGAAGTCACAGCCCTTGACCAGAAGGGTTTTCTACCTGGGGTACATGTCCTCACACATGGACCCAAAGTCCTCTCAATGGAAGGGGGATATTTCCATTTCATTCTTCTTAAATTAAATCAACCTCATGCAGCAAAGATAGATAGATAGATAGATAGATAGATAGATAGATAGATAGATAGATAGAGAGAGAGAGAGAGACAGATAGATGATAGATAGATAGATAATGATAGAGAGAAAGATAGATAGGTAGATAGATAGATGGATGGATGGATGGATGGATAGATAGATAGACAGACAGACAGACAGACAGACAGACAGACAGACAGACAGACAGACAGACAGACAGA
>BDUI01001094.1:131709-156813 GCA_002335545.1 Apodemus speciosus
CTCTTAATAAAGATCACAAGTATGGGGGCTGGAAAGATGGCTCAGTGGTTAAGAGCACTGGCTTCCCAAAGGCCCAGGTTCAATTCCCAGCACCTGCATGGCAGCTCACAACTGTCTGTAACTCCAGTTCCAGCTGATGTGACATTCTTACACACACACATACAGACAGAACAACAATGCACATAAAATAAAAATGGGCAATTTAAAAAAAATCACAAGTGCCTGGTGGACGAAGTATTGAAAAGACATATCATGTACCATCAATAGATGTATGTATCTAGAATTTACTCTAAACAATTGAGGGTCGTCTACTGTGAGATTTGGGGGAAAGTCRGCACAATGCTACAACATACATGAAAGTGGTGACAGGTGTCCTGAGTACAATGAACCTGACCCCTCTTTCTGAGAGACTGTATAGACCAGCATCCCTGATCACAGTGTGAGTCTTTACTGTGTGAAAGACTCAACCATAAAGTACCCTAATGTTTTGGTGAGAAGGCTATTTTCAGTCTAGCCACATAGAGGGAACTCTGGCTTCCTGGTGCTGACCCAGCTCCTTTGGAGTAACCCTCACAGGTTGCATATTAAGAAGTATTCCTTCTCAGAATAGATGGTCAGTCAAGGCCAGCAGAGCCGTGCTCTCCAGCCCTCTTTTGGATTGCTCCTTAGACAGCCCCACATAGGCAGTGATAAGGATCATCTGAGTTCTTTGCTGGAGGGAACGATAACCACAGCATTTCCCCAAAAGGGGAGTGCACATGACCTCATATATTGGTCACCATTTAATATGTAGCCATGGGTATTCTAAGGGATAATAATGATCTGGGCTTGGGGGGAGATATGGGCACCTTACCAAGCCATCACTCTTCCACACGATAATGTATGATTCGTGTGTCATCACTACTATGCAGCAGGGAAGAGCCCTAAGAGAAAACTCACAAACATAGAGGGCTCCAAAAGCACACAGCCAGGATACGTCACGGCGAGTTCTGCTCATAAAGTTGGGTGAGGATACCAAGCTGGAGCTTTGCACTGCTCACAGCACTTAACTTACTGAAAGATCGGAGAACAAACACATCACTGCAACCGCCGCAGTTCCACTCGGCACCTATTCCATGCCCGGCCTGGTACAAGTTTCTGCCGTTTACAGCATTAAAAAGTCAGTCTGAGAAACTGAGGCTCAGAAAAGTTATGGGACTTCCCCACAATTTCACAGCAAGGAGGAGATAGACATAAGACCTAAATCTCTCTCTTTGTAAGCAATAATGATGTTGAGCTCTCTCTTTTCCAAGAAGAAGGAAAGGGCTTGGTGGCAATAATAATAATAACAACAATAATAATTATAACAACTTATTGTTATTATTGTTATTATTATTATTATCATCATTATTATTTTCATGCTGTCCTTACCAAAAGTTTCACACATACACAAATGCTAAGCATCAATTTGATTTGATTTGGATAAGCAGACTTCCTAAACACACACCATACAGTTAGCAAATGCAGTGTTATTATAGATCTCAGCATCATAAACTGATGTAATTATCTATATTTTATGTTGTGCTAGTCACCTCAGATAAGTTCCTCGGTGGCCCTGAAAGAAATTTTTGCAAATGCAAAAATGATCTAGGAAATACAATCTCTACAAGCCTTAGGTAAATCTAGAGAGAGGAGGAGGGGGAGAATGGAAGACGGGGAGAAGGGAACAGGAGGAGAGGGGAAAAGGAGAGAGGTGAAGAAGAGAGAARCRTAGACTGGGTGAAAGCTGTGGACATACCAAACAAGACCTCGAGAATCACTAAGGAGAGTTTTAATCAGAAGCCAGAAGAGTCACCCAGATTCCTATCACCCAGGCTCTCCAAGGTGGATCTCTTTTCTCAGAGCACCATGTTCTACAGACAGCACTCACTATCTCCCTGGCTGATTGGCTCCAGTTCGAACTGCAGGCAATTGCGTTGTGTGAAGTACAGCAAATGCCTTGTCACCCTAAACAGGAACAAAATAATTTAATTTTCTTGCCCAACATGTCATCTACCTGCTGTGAGATGGATAACATCCAGGTAATAGGACAACGATGTCCCTGCCCACTTAGAGCTTCTTATTTTCTGCAGGACAAGCAAAAAACTGAAGGCCAGCCTTCCAGTCAATGGACCGGTCCATTGGATAACCTCATATCCAGGAGTCTAAAGTCAGCACAGACTTGAGGTTTGGGGTTTGGAGTTTTGGGTTTTGTTGCTTTGTTTTGTTTTTAAAATGTGGGAACAGAGGTCTGGAGGGCATGAGGAAGTAGGTGTAGCAGTTGACTATGATCAAAATACACTGTATGAACTTCCCAAAGAACTAGTGATGATGAAGGTGAAGAGGAGCAGAAGGAGACAGAAGCATAAGCGGCGGCAGCTTCATACGACAGTTTACAAAGATTCCTATAGAGCGCARAAAGAGGGCATGTGAGAAAAAGGTGACCAGAGGGAACCATCGTGAGCAAGATTAAGAAACACCTCTCTGAGAAGGGGACATTTAAACTGATCATCAGAGAAGATCCTATGTGCTGAGACTGTGGTCCTTCCTCTGTGTGTGTGTGTGTGTGTGTGTGTGTATGATTTGAAACTGATCGCCTGTAAAGAAAGCCAGTGCATGGGTAGATTCTAATCCAAATTATGTGTTTTATTAGTGATATGAGTTATTCTATAGGAGGCTGTTGGCCTAGTCCTCAAGAGAGGGTGAAGGTTAAAATGAGACACTGAGCAACTGGGCAAATTAACAGATCCCTCTGGGCAAGGAAGGGCATGGGTAGATTGGCCTTAGAGCTGGAGTAGGCTCTTAGAAGGCTTTTTCTGGGGGAGGGGAGAGCACCAAAAATATCACCTGGGCTTTCTAAGGAGGAGAGATTGTAAAGTGGGGTGGRAGCAGGGAGCACAGACCGCAGAAAAGAAAACAAGAAAACAGGGTGGGGGTGGGGGAACCATAACATCACCAAGACAAGGAAGGACCCTCTTCAGAAGGCTCCGCCCACTCTAATCCTCTGCTTTCTCTTTCTAATTGGAAGGCTGAAACTGCAAAGCAGACTGATGGACTGTGGTCCAGCTGATATTAATGCAGGCTGC
Source organism: Apodemus speciosus (assembly GCA_002335545.1). Classification (NCBI taxonomy): domain Eukaryota; kingdom Metazoa; phylum Chordata; class Mammalia; order Rodentia; family Muridae; genus Apodemus; species Apodemus speciosus. The sequence continues at coordinate 134,814 of BDUI01001094.1, forward strand.
AGCTGCAGGGTGTAGCTGCAGGGTGGAGGCAGCCAGGATCTGCACAGTCTGAACAGGGCTTTACCTGTGGGTATGCACGMGAGAAGGCATAAAGTCCAGCYCCTTGAGAATCCTGGATGTTCCCATGGGGACTGAAGCAGTTTTGTCCTCTCTTCYTTATCTCTTAAGGGAAAAGCAGTATGCATGCATACCGGGCACAGCACAGCATCAAAGGAGGAGATTCCTCTTATCTCTAGTCAGAGGCAGGCATCTACTATAAAGACACTGGTCCCAAAGTTAGCCAGAGTGGGCTGCAAACTTGGGGGAAAGAAACTACTTCTCCCTCAAAGAACTACAGAGATTAGCTGTAGACACACTGGCTGCAATTTGGGAATGGATTGAATGGGGGCAAGAAAACACTCACACAGAGGAGTTACRTCCCCTCCTGCTCTGAACTRATTATCTGCAAAGGAAGCCCATGCTATCCAAATATGAATCCCACTTTAATCTCCTAATACTTATCTTGGCTCCTCTTGGCAACTGAGAAKCCATCAAAGCTGCAATCTTGTCTTTCGTCATTCTGTCATTCTGCTACTGTATAAATTAACCCCGAGTCAGGCCTGGTGGGTCATGCCTATAACCACAGCACCAAGGAAGCTGAAACAGGAAAACTGATCCAAGTTCAATGTCAGACCAGGCTGGGCTGTATAATGAGTATCAGGCTACCCAGAGCTTTACATTAGAGCGCTGTTCCCTAGAACACAGTGAACAAACAAGAAAAGACAATCCAAGCATCAGCATTAGCAGGTAACCTCTGGAATGAAAAGTACATATATGTTAAGTAAATTATGAATATTTATTTAAATAAAACTATCAGGTGGCCATGCATAAGAGTCTACAGTTTCAGAGACCCTTCTGGTAAAATGAACTCATAAAGTGTTTTTCTATAGGGGCACACGATTCAGGGTCTTTCCCAATAACCCAGCTGTATTGTTCTCCATCCTGGTCRTTCAGATGGTTTCTTAGACTCCTGCTCTGCCTGGTCATGGTGACTATCATCTTTAATTGCAGCCCTTGGAAGGAGAAACAGAGGCAGGAGAACTTCTATGAGTTCAAGGCCAGCTTGGTCTACAAGGCAAGGTCCAGGGCAGCCAAGGCTACACAGAGGAAAATCTGCCTCAACAAACAAAACAAACAAGCAAACAAACACAGAAGAATCTCACTCTATTCCAATTCAGATCAGTCATGTATATCATAGCAGAGAGTTACTCCCTAAGTTCCCTTGAGAGGTCAATGTGTCCTGGGATAAAACAATAACAATAAAAATGTTTGGAGATGTGAAACAAGACTCCTGCTGGTAGATCCTATTTCTAGAGGTGCTACACCAGAGAGGAAAGTTGAGCTTTCTGAAGCTGAGTGGCAGCAACATGGGTCACCTTAGACAAATGATCTAAACATCTCTATCCCAGTTTACCTCTCAGCAGAAATAGAGCAGGTAGCATACGCCCTGCAAGGACTATCCTCAACAGTGTAAACACACCACAAATGACGGTGATGAGCATTCCAGCTGCCTTTCAGGATGGCCTTCCCTAAGCAGAAGACACCCACAGTACACTACCACACATCCATCATGGCGCCCACCATGATGGTAAGTCTCTTGCCATCACCCAATCTACAGGACAGAAAAGGTCTCAGTCCTCTCTGTTGGCAGAGCCTGATATTGTCACTGCCTGAAGGATGGGAACTCTTGAAGSAATAACTGAATTTTAAGTATTGTGACTTGCCTGTATCTTGATGGATGCAGCCAGAACATACATTAAGAGAAAAATAACTCTAGGCTCAAATAAAAGAAAAACAAAACAAAACAAAACAAACCTGTGTCATAGCCACAATATAGTAGGGGGGCATAGTAGTTTGGACAGCAGTTAAACATTTCCTAAATGCTGTGCATTTTGATAATTTGAAAAGATGGCACTTTGATCATTTATTATTTTGAAGTCTACCAGCTCGATTTACATTTAAAAGTTTGTGAACGCGTCCTTAGCCACTTAGGAAGGGGATGTTTATAGCTGTTTGTTTTATGTTTTGTTTGCTTACTCCTGGAAAGGGATGCTCTGCTCTCCTTGTGGAAAACAAAATAAGTTAATGGGGATGTTTGCAATAAGAGGAAACTCATGGCAGTGCTCTCCTCACAATTTAAATCAATTTCTTTCCGAAACACAAACAAAACAGTAAATGCTCAAAAATCTGCAACACGTTTAAATCCTACTTCATAAAACGCGTGTTGATTTCACCTGATAAGAATCTGTATTGCCTGGGAGTTGAAAGATATTTTTCTTCTTCTTTTTCTTCTTCGTGGCTTCCTATGAGTAGTTAGTTTGCAGCAATTTTTAATTAAAAACAGTTCCCATAGTAAGAAAATGGGGTGGGGTGGGGGAACCTCAGGAGAAGGGAGCTGTGTTTGCAAGCCCTGTAGTTTGTTTTCTTGAAGCCATGAAGGCGGCTTGAAAACCAAGGAGTTTGGAAGTCCCATTTTAAAAGCTTCACTGTTGGTTTCACTTAACATTTTCAAAATAGCTGCTCTTGCTATTCCCCGCCCCTCCCCCACTGCTCCCCAACCCCCTTCAGAAAGTCGTGGGCTGTCCTCTTTTTTTTTTTTTTTTTAAACCGAACATTGAAAACTCTTTCATATAATGTAGCTCAGGGTACTGGCAAGTTTTCCTTCTGAATTCCTAGGGGGAGAGATCACCTAAGTACTACAAAACAGTTTTCTTCTTCTCTACCTATCCAAAGGAACTAACCTCCTTGGGTCCGTGCTCCGTGGGAACCTTAAAGGGTACTGAGCTTTTCCGTGAATAAACATGATGCTATAAGCTGCAACCCCAGACTGAGAATATACAAATGGAGTTGAAATAAAAGAGAGCAAATCACACACAGACACACACACACACACACACACACACACACACACACACACACCCTCTCACCCATCCCTAGGGCGCTTCAGAATTAAGCTGAGGAAGGGTGAAAAAAAAAGTCGATTTGAATTTTAAGGTCTTCAAACATTTTGAAGCCTTCCTATTAAATGGTATAAAACTGAAGGCTATAATTAGACTAAAGCCCTCCTGTGAACTGCGTTCTATAGTAGTCACAGTTTTCTCATTCGCAATAGGATGCTTTACTGTTGATAAAAGAAGAAAAATTGAAAACATAAGGACAAGGCAGGTTACTGCTGTTTTATGTAATTTTATCAAAATTAGTGCAGTGACGATGTGGAAAAGTAGAGTTCAAAACGTCTTCTTTGACATGGAATCGTTCTTGGCCATTGGCTTTAAAGAAATAAGACACTGAGAACGTATCTACAGTAACAAAGAATTGTGTTAAATCAGTTTGATGACCTGACTTAAATTCTACAATAATCCAATACTAGTCAGTATCTCCTTTAAAATTCATATTCATCAGGGCTCTCAGACAACACATCTACTTTTTTCTTTCACAGTGTAGACCTCAGGATCTTTTTTTTTTTTAAAGACTGTTTTTGTTTTGTTGTAGCTTTTCCACAGACCAAATCCTGAAGTCTTTAGAAGATATTTTTATGTCCTATCTGATTGAAATCTCTGTGCCATGTTAAATTAAACTATATAACTGTAGTCGAAGCTGTGTAGCCGTGTTCTCCCAAAAGAAATTTGCACAGTGTAACCATTCAAATAAATGGACTTTAGAAGACATGGGAGTCAATTTATGGTAGCATGCTAAATGGAAAATGGAATGTTTTCTGTACTGACCAACCATGGCACATCTCAAAGTTTCTCTTAGTTTTAAAGTGAGAGCTTTGTGGGTGTAGGGTGGGGGGTTGGGGTGAGGATGGGGTGGGGACTTCACACATTTACTTAAATCTACTAAGGTGTTAATGTCGTGAAGAGATTTTTTACTTCCTAGAACAGGCATCTGCATTTAAAAGAGATTTGAATATTTGTTATTTACTTTTTTTAATGGGCTCATGTTCCTTTCCAAAGAGGTTAGGTCACTAGCTCTTAAACTCTTGTTTTTCCACAAAGATCAGAGAGCTAAATGCCCTCGTGATAATAAAATAAATATGGGCACAGTGAGGTGAGAGCTTTCAGAGGCAGATGCCTCACAGCAACTTTAGCTCCGTGGGGGGTACCAGCCCCCCCCCCCAGACATAGAGCTGTCACTGGGATTTCAATGGCAAGGGGTCTGGAGTCCTCACTACCACCCCCACCCTGCTTTATCTCCAGGAAGCCCAGGTCTGCTAGTCAGAAAAGGTTATTTGAAAACCTACTTAGTCCAGGAAGGATTTGCTATCCTGGCGCCAGCTGTGCCAAGCCTGCCAGGACCCAGGTTTTCCAGTTTTCTCCAGAAATAGCTGATTCTTTCACTACCATTTGTAAGTTTGAACTAAATACAACCCACAGAACATAATGTCTGCAGTCCTTACTCGGTTTTTTAATAGTTTCTCATAGTAAGGCAAACCTTGTTGAGTTTTCAAATTCAAGGGATATGGCCGACAATTTTCAGGCGAGGGAATCCAGACTTCACAATCACTAGCTAGTGACAGGACCAAGCTAGAAAGAGTATTAATTCCCAACCTAGTGCTCCTTAAACCAATAAAACCCAGTATCTAAAGGACATTGATTTAACTGGAAGAAATGTCTATGGGTGAATACCCTGGGGGTCAATCACACAAGGGCAGTGAGTGACTTCATGGCTTTGCACTAGTTATTACCTTTTGTTTTTTAAAGAAAGAGGTCTTTAGAATTACTTGTAGTAATTTTTCTTAGCTGAGTACATGTTCCAAAGAGAATACAAAGGAGAGAGAGAGAGAGAGAGAGAGAGAGAGAGAGAGAGAGAGAGAGAGAGAGAGAGAGAGGAGGTGATAAAATAATAGTTTATCGTGCACAGAAGAGTGAGAAGAAAAAGACAGAGTGTGAGAGAATGTTTATGATTGTAGGCATTGACTAAATAGTAAAGGTGATGACTCAACAACATTTAATTTTATGTGTCAACAGATGGGTCAGTCTTGTAGTATATGGTGACTGGTACCAGCTTCTATTCAGGTTGCATTATTTTTAAAAAGAACACCACTTGTAAAACTACCTGTAACTTTTTTGTGCAAAGTTACTTTTTCCTCTAAGAACACATTATTATCAAATTTTAATATTTAATGTGAATATATATACACATATATACACACAGTAGAAGCAATTAATGATTACTGTCTTTTTTCACATGCTATGAAAATACATTTCTTGTGTTGAGACAAATGTGTCAAATTATGTATTTGATTATTTTTGAAAGACTTAATAAGAGGGCACACGTGTGGAGGCTGTTCCAGAGCAAACTGAGAAATAGCTCACAGTAATTTGATGTCAGAACGAGAGTTAAAAACTCAAAGATTTGTCAAAGCAAGCTTGCCTCTCCTGGTTCTTCAGTTCTAGTCAGAGCAAAATCTTGCAGTCATAGCCTGTAATCTAAAAGTTGGAAGTTCTTGGGCTCAGCTCTCAAGAAAGATTAATGTGTCATTTTGGAAATGCATACTCCTAATGGGTCACTTTCCAAACATCTCAAACATGAAACAGTGGGGAATCTATTCCATCTTAGGGATTTGTAAGGAGACCAGGATGGATGGGAAGTCTTCCAGCTCGAAGATAGTTGCCCAGGGTTCTGGAAGGGTTCAGAAGCACCCAAACCCCGAGAATAGTTACCCCGACTCAACCAGCAGGAGGATGGGAAGACACACGTTGTGTTTCAATCCTGTGTTCAAGAATTAGTCTATTGCAGGCTATGGTCTTTATTATTATTATCATCATCATCATCACCATCATCATAATCACTATTATGAAATACTTATACTTAGCAAAGAGGTTTTTAAATTGTATTGTTTTATTTTTTTATTTTTTAACTTTTTATTTATTCCTTCTGACAGTTCCTTTTTTATTATTCAACATTTTATTACTATTACTGGGTGCCTCAACTGTAAGACGTTCTCAGTCTTCCCAATTCTGAAAGCAGCCTCTGACACTGATAACTCAGGCAGGGACTAAAGATTCCAACACACTGTTACAAAGATTGCAGTAGAATATACAAGCTGTAACACACATATAAAGTAACACACCACAGGCACAAGCACACACAAACACACACACATACACACTTACACAATCTTGTTTACTGCCAAGATCTCAGCACTCTAAACATCAGAGTTTACACTGTACAGGAGCTTTTGGCTTCTAGGAAGAGGCGAGGTGCCAGCAAGTATATTTAACATCCATGGTGCATTAACATATAAAGAAAATAGCAGTGATAAAGACAGCCAGTCCTTAAAACACACACACACACACACACAAAAAAAAAAAAAAAAAAAAAAAAAAACCAACCCCCCCACACAAGGTCTTGTCCAGCAGTTAGCCAATCAGAAAGCAGGTCACATCATCTTGTTAGCCCTATTCAATACATTAAACATCAGGAATTCTCTATGGCTCTGCAGACAATTCAAAGCAAGTGTGTTTTATTTTATCATACAAACTTCATCAAATCCTTTCTCAGAGTTAAAAGTCAATCTTCAATCTAACTACCTACCAAAGCGATTCCCCCAACACCTCTGTGGCATGACTCTTATGGATATTTGCACTATGCAGAGAAAACTCAATTCCCAGAGACTTCTAATTCTTCAAGAGACTTTGACACACCTACAATAAACACTCCAGCACCACGTCCCCACTTAGAGGCAGATGAGCACCGGGCAGCAGCACTGCTTTGCCACTCAGACAGCCCAGAGAAAAATTAAATATTTAAATGGTGAAAGAGGAGTCTGGAGTTTTGCATTTGGAAAGTTCTGAAGAAGTCCCGGACTGGCTCACTGCCTGAGAGGCTCAGTCTCCCTCTCTCTGGAGATCCCGAATGCCCCAAACTGTTCCTGGTTTGAATGGGGAGCTAACTCCTGTCCCAAGGTGGAGGCACAACCACCAGAGAGATATCCCCACCTTCTCAGTCAACCTGTTTCTGAACTTAACACGGGAACAGGCAAAGGTGTGTCTTCGCTGACCCCACCTCCAGGGAGTTCTGAAAAGTACCTAAGGCTGCTCTTGTCCCTTTTACCTCAATTTTAGTCACTTTGAAAAAGTAAGTTCAGGTCAAACCAGACTTCCTCTGAAACTTGCGAATATATGTATGTATATCGGTGTATGATATTACACACACACACACACACACACACACACACACACACACACACACACACACACACCACAGACCGCAGACATCCACAAAATCTCTTGCAATCTATATCTCAACAAACAGGACCATCTCTAAGCCTGTAAACATCAGAGTTCTGAGAAACCTGCATTTCTAGAGACTCTGCATGTGAACCAAGTGCTGGCTTGTCTATTTCCAGATTCCGGCAGAAACTGTCCCCAGCTCCAAGAGTTACTGTCGCTGGAAACCCAGCATTCAAACTCGTGGGTTCATCCTGCTGTGCTTATCTCCACCTACGTGGTAGTAGCTGGTGGGACACTTCCCACAGAATTCAGCTAAGAACCCCAGGAAAAGCCATGCACAGTTTAAAAAAAAAAATCCACAAACACACGGCAAGGTTGAAGAACTTACCTCTGTACGAGACTGCAGTCTCTTGTTCATCTCATAGATTCGGTACTCTGGCTGTACCATGTATGGTGTATGTCTCCTATAAAATGGGCCGAAAGGAGAAGAATAGAAGGGGTCATGTGGTGTGCTGGACATCTTGCCTGCTTGTCGAAAATCAAGCTTAATAGAGTATCAGGAACGTCCATGCAGAGCACATGGGCTGTGTTCTTCACAGTACAAAGTAGACGCACGCACACACGCTCACACACACACACACACACACAGAGGCAGGCAGGCAGGCAGGCTGAGCACACTGGCAGAGAAGTGCTGTGGGAGCCCTCTATAGCGAGAGAGGAGAGGAACGAGGAGGGAGGGAGGGAGGGAGCGCGGGAGGGGAGGGAGGGAGCACTGGAGCTCTGAGAGGGAGAGAGCGGAGGTTGGAGGTTGGGAGGGAGGAAGGGAGGGAAGGAAGGAGGGAGGGAGAAGGGGGAGAGGGAGGGAGTTGAGAGAGAGAGAGAGAGAGAGAGAGAGAGAGAGAGAGAGAGAGAGAGAGAGAGAGCTGGATAGCTAGAGGCTCCAACTGCTTGTTTTTAAAGAAGCAGTTGGTGAAGAGGTCATTTCCTGTCCACACTGTAGACTAGTTCAAAAATATAATTCTCCTCATAGTCTGACAAGAGGTCTAAGGCTGAGTTTTAATTTTTCCCCCTCTAGCCAAGACCTTGGCAAGCCTGATTGCTAAGCTTGTTAGCATAGAGGTGGGTTCACCGACTGCCTGAGCCTCTCGCCCCTGACAGCCACACTGTTGTAATGTATCAGAAATGGGATGCCTCCCAAACACAACAACACTGGCACTCTGGTCCCCCTGGTTTTGGGTTGGTGATTCACTCCCTCGGGAAGATTCCTCTGGGATCTCACCTCCCAGCAGAGTTTTGGTTGTACCTGCTGTCCTAGGAAGCTGAGCTGCTTCTTAGCATTCCCCTCCCCCAGCCTTCCAAATGACTCATATGCCCAGCCCCCTTCCCATCCTCTCAAAAGGGGCTTGCCACCCTTTTGACCACGGTTTTAGGGGGCCTGCATTCAGCTTACCTGTACAGTCTCAGGTAAAAAGAGTATCACCCTGACCTGAATGTGGAGCCATCTAAAATTCATCCAAGAGGCAATGGGCTTTTATTTCTAGGAGATTATTTCTAAGAGAAGAAAAGAATCCAAAAAGCAGACTGCTCAGTAAGATATGAAAAGGAAAGGAGGAAGCATCCCACAAAAATGATCCTGGAAAATCCAGTTGAATAAGAAATTGCAGATAATTGAATTTATTCCCCCCCCCAAGTAACATGCCCAACTCTGATGGGGCAAGGTCTTTCCTTCCTTCCAAGAGTGGCCAAGTCTATAAATCTTAATTGTGGTATATGACAACTAGAAGAAACCCCAAATAGCCCATGGGAGGAGAGAATGGCTGCAAAGAATTAGGGAAATCTAGGAAAGAACCAATTGGACTGGCCCCAGGCTTACCCATATACAGGACACTTAAACAAAGCCAAGCCCCAGAAAACCCAGTGCAGGATCACACCTAGCTAAGTCAGTGGCTTCAAGGGGGAAAGGAGGCAGGGACCGCAGAAAAACAAGATGGATGCAAGACCTGGATGCAAATGCATGCAAATGAGACATTTCTTCTTTTTAATACGCAGATTAATTAACTTTCTGCCCCAGTCATGGCTTGGGGTATTTTAGAGTCACAAGCCAACTGGGGAATAGGTGCTGCTAATTCTGCAATTTACATTCAGGAGTAAAAATGTCCCCAAATTGCTGTATTGATCAGTCTTGTCCCCCACCTGCAAGAACCATTTGCAGAATCCACCCCAAACTTCCAGTGGTGCAGCCCAACACAGTCCTGTCACTTGCCAGGATGGGATTAGAGGAGCTATTACTTCTAGGCTGCTGAGAACATGTGTCTGGAGACCCCGAGGCAGGCCGGCATGCTGGGTTTCAGGTTTCATTACAAATCCAAAAGTTGGGCCAAATTTGCTGCAAGGTTTGTCAAAACACACAACCTCCTAAAGAGGAGATTTCAAACAAATTCCTTGTGATTTATGTTTCAGTATGGCGGCCATTGCAAAAGCCAACAGTTCCTTGTGCACAAACTCCCCAAGTAAAGACATTTCTCGAGCTCAGGGCCTGCCTGCGTTTGCATTACCTCTTCGTGTCAGTGCTAGAGTCAAAGGGGCTCCTGGGCAGCTGTGTGCCCTGAAATGACTAAACCGCACAGGGGGGAGAGTGGTACTCAGATTCGGGCAAGCTTTACCCTAGGTCACTCTTGCAAAGCACTCCAAGTTATCACTGGAAATATTTGCTTTGYGTCCCTAAAAATTCTACATGCAACTTTCCAGGGCCCGCTCCTCTTCCATGAATTTGCATCTTTGTACCTTCAAGAGGCTCCAACCTGGTCTTCTGCTCACAGATTCACAGTCATCTTCTTGCTTGCAATCATCCTTTCTCCAATCAGAATGTTCAGCACAGAAAACAAAAACTGGCCATATTCTATGCTTTTGCTTTTAGCAAAAAGCATTACCAGTGGAAAAATGTTCGAGTTCTCTGCATTCATGCTACAAGGACACTTGAGGTTGAAGAAGACCTTTGGTTCTCGATCATTCATTCTTTCCTCATGTATCTATTTGCAAAGGAAAGATCTTTCCTTGGCAAGGAAATAATCTTTCCTTCACGTGTGACACAAGTATGTCTTTGTCCCTTCTTTACATATGAATACCCATTCATCAATCTACTCAGATTATTGTCTTATGCGTTAACCTTTTCTATTTCATTTACTGTTACTATAGGTTGGAAGAAAGTGCAGGGGGAAGTCAGAGGACAACTTTGTGGAGACAATTCTCTCCTCCCACATTTACATGGAATCTAGGGAACAAAAGAGGGTATCTCAGGGTGTCTGAGGCCAGTACCTTTACCACAGAGCCAACTCACTGCCCCATAGACTAACCTTTCCTAACTCATCATTACTTAATTCAGTTGACTTCCACAGTGGGTCCTATATCTCCGGGACCTATGTCAGCTATCACCCATGCTGTGGGAACATAGTTTATAACGACCTTCTCACCTATGTGATCAGGCGGTTATGGGTACCCGTTTTTAAACTTAGAAGCTATAAAGGACTTGCAGGTCAAAGCTGACACAGCAGAAAGGTTACCCTATAGGCGACTGTAAGGAAGGCACCTCAGAGAAGAGCAGGTCAACACTGGGAACATCATTTCGAGTGGTGGTGCATGCTGTGTTGGGATAAAGTTAAAATGAAAGATAAAAGAATAATTCCCCCTTTGTGTCAGCTGTGCACTTTCTATGTTCTTTGCTTTGAGAACTTTCACATGTAAGTTGCCTTGGTTAAGGCTTACTACAGCCAGATTCTCTGCTGAAGACTGAACTCAGAATACAAGTATTGTCAGTTATTTTCACATCAGATCTATGGGGCTGATTTGATTACTATCCCCATATTACAGATTTAGAAACTGAGGTTGCAGGAGACTAAGAAAGTTCTACAAGGATATTCAGTGAGGAAGTATTAAAGACTGATCTTTAGCATCTCCTCATCCTGAGAGCACCCAGGGACCATTGAGGTGCTTAAGGGGTATGGACTTTTGAAATAGGGAAAGAAGTAGAGAGGCAAGGAGGCTCTTGGCCTGTATTTTATTCTTCATCCTGTACATTCTCATACTCTGCAGTCCTCCTTCCCATTCTAGATTTTTCTCTCAAAGCCTGGTCTAGCCCTTCCTGCCAGCCTCATTGTCAACAGTCTCCAGCCCCTGCTGAATATGCTGACTTTGCAGCATCAGCTTTCTGCTAGGCTCTGTCCTGCTTTCTTTCCCTGCTGCTCCAGAGATTAACTTCCAGTCTTCTCCTTCTGGCCCACAAGTAAAGGAAATCAAGGGCTCATCAGCCCTTTATGCAGATAGGAAGATTCAACATGGTGGCGTCGGTATACCATCAAAGCATGAGCAAATTGAAAGCAAGGTGATTATTCTATGGCCCTGACAATTGAGCCACAGTTATTTACATATTATTTTGCATTTTGAACATCCACTAAGTTCTAAACATTCTCCCACAGATACTCTAGGTACCCTAAGCAACCACCCTGCTGTTTCAGCTCAGAGCTTAAGTTACAACAAATTTCTGTGAGCTTATTGCACACAACGCTTGCTTCACCATCCACTGAAATACTTCCTTGCAGCTTCAAACAGGAAGGATTTCACCAAACCCAGTTCTCATCTTTATCTTCCCTTGGAAAGCCAACCTCTCTGGCAGCTATTCGTCCCATCCTGACTCTAAGTCAGCTGGAACTTACCTGTCCTCCACTTCTTGAGGATCTTTACCAATCAAGGTCTCATCTTTGTCCTTGACTGGTCCCCTTCCTCTGTTCATTGACATTCTTGCCAATTTCTTCTACTCAGATCCATTTGCCTCATAAAACTACTTTTCCCATCCCTCTTCAGAGYTCCCTCTCTGTCCTTCCTTCAGTGCCCAAGCTTTACTTTGTCTGTCTGCCTTTCATTCAACACACATTTGGCTAATTGGTTAGTGCAAGGTGCATCCGTGATGTGCTGAAAGGGAAATACTTATAAACATAATCTCTACTTTCAAGTGACTAAACACACAGCCAGCATCTAGGCCAGAGGATCATGGAAATATTATTCTTCAACTCTGTGGTCTTTACAGTGGAAAAGCAGGCAGGAATGCAGTTCTCAAGGACAAACTTTGCAGCCTCACCAGCCAGCCTTGAATCGTGACATCTACATTCTGTCATATGGCCCTGAAACCTAATTTCTCTTTGCTTCAGTGTTTTTGTTTGTAAAGTGGGTACCAATACCAATCCTATATTTCTTATAAAGATGGAAGAAACTAATGAACTGAGTTTATGACAATTGTGTCTGGCAATCACTGTATGGTTGTAATCATTGATATTTTATAAGAAGAGACTTTGAGGATGAACTGATCTCAGAATTGAAGGTAAATTGATAACATGGAGTTCAGAGAAGAGGCTGGAATKGTTAATGGATGGCTGTAGAGGAGGGACAGAAAACATCAAAGGCATCTTCAGATTTACAAATGAGAACGACTAGGAATCCATTCAATTACATAAACCAAAGCATATTAATCAGGGTTCTCTAGAGTCACAGAACGTATGGGTAGTCTCTATATAGTTTGGGAATTTGTTGATCACTTACAGTCCATAGCCCAACTCCCCAACAATCATTAGCAGCAGCAGTGGAGTACAGGCAGCTGGAGACTAGAAGACAAGGTATGTGCTACAAAGGGCAGAGCTAGAAAAGTGACCCAAGCCCTTGAAGGAGCCTAGAAGATCATGGGTTGGATCTCAGACATTGGCGTCTGATTTTGCTTTTGATTGTGATTGTGTCCTGATATTTTTCCCTCTTGAAGGAAGAAAGTATTTTAGTGGAGCCCACAGTTAAAAGACTGAATTTTAAAAAGACTTTGTATTTTAAAAGATATTGGACATTTTAAAGGGATCAAACTTTTAATATGTAAAGGCTATGGGGCTTTTAAAATTATTTAGATCTTGGGGATGAATAAGAAAGTAAGAGTTGAGGCTTAATAGTGATGTGTTTGTGTGTCAAGTTGACAAGGGGTCAATTGTACTGGCTGGTTTTGTGTGTCAACTTGACACAGGCTAGAGTTATCACAGAGAAAGGAGCTTCAGCTGGGGAAGTGCCTCCATGAGATCCAGCTGTGGGCATTTTCTCAATTAGTGATCAAGGAGGGAGGGCCCCTAGTGGGTGGTACCATCTCTGGGCTGGTATTGTTAGGTTATATAAGAAGGCAGGCTGAGCAATCCAGGGGAAGCAAGCACCCCTCCATGGCTTCTGTATCAGCTCCTGCTTCCTGACCTGCTTGAGGTTCATTCCTGACTTCCTTTGGTGATCAACAGCAATGTGGAAGGTATTAAGCTGAGTACACCTTTTCCTCCCAACTTGCTTCTTGGTTATGCTGTTTCTGCAGAAATAGAAACCCTAACTAAGACACAAGGAAAGATACACAATGGAGATACCACTTTGATCCTCCCTGAGGGTCTTTAAGAGGAACAAAGAAGAAGGACTGAGAAATATCATAGCAAGATGAAGAGATGACATGCAAATGAACATGCCTGTCACCAAATATGACAAGAAACTGGGAAGAAGTGGAAACAGTAAAAAGATGTATCTTTTTCTAACTGATCGTGAATTAAAGAAGGAGATAAGGGAGTGGGAGTGGAAGGGAAGATGTGGAAATATAGGACTCAGGCATAAAACTTTCAAAATATAAATTACAAGAAATAATGTGTTAGTTATTTTAAAAAGAAATGAGGCCAGTGTAGAGTAACATCCATGCCATTTAAGGAGATTTGCTCATTGTTGCTTACATGGTGAACAGCCCGTGTACGTCCGTAGTCTCCAACAGAAGTAATAAGTGCTAGAGGGAGGCTTGTTGAGTCAGCTTCCACAGTGCGGTACGAGTAGGCCAGCAATGGCTGCCTCATACCAGACAGATGGAGAACTTGRTAGTTGTGCATTCTGTGAGGCTGTGTGCCTCAGCACTCCCAATATGGAGCTATAAGCCTAGAGTATTCCTAGAGAGCTACCAGTCTTCAGCCCACACTGGGAGCCTAAAGAAGCTGATTCTTCTATCAGCAAAGGAATCAAAAGCAACGACAAGGGGGTGGATGAAAGTTTCAGCAAGAATGAAGGTCAAGATGATGCAGGAACGGGGAGCTTCCCTTCTTCCAGCTACCAAAGGATGTTGCTCACATTTAAAGTGGGTGTTCCCATAGAAATTAGGACAGTCCTTCCCCAAGACGTACCATAGGCCAACTTGATATAGACAATTCCTCAAGCTCTTCATTAAATTAACCATCAGTCCAGAATTATTTTGCTCAAGCAACTTGACTAAGAGATACAAGGAGGGTAGATTGAACTCAGACAAGAGTCAAGAACTAAACTGGTGGTAGGATGTTGATTTCCTCCATGAATAGATTCCCCAGCATGCATCAAAACCATCTCTGTGGTGATGAATCTTAATTGTCAGCTCCACACATTTGCAGTCACTATGGAAACACTTTTGGATATGTTTATGAGGGTGTCTCCAAAAAATGTTAGCTGAAAAAGAAAGGCCCACTCCAAATTGGAAGGAGAATTCCTAGACTGAATTAAAGGAGAAAAGGCCTGCGCAGAGCATTCATCACTTTCTGCTTCCTGGTTGCAGATGCAATGTGTCCAGCCTCTTAATATTCTAGCTGTCATGATTTCTCTGCCGTCAAGGAATGTATCTGCTTATCTCATAATCCAAACAAGCCAACATTTTTTAAAGTTGATTTTAGATGGTTCTTGATGTTTTTATTTATTGTTTTTGTTGATTTTTTTGGTTTTGTTTTGACATGTATTTTATCACGAAAAGTAAGTAATGCCCTCTCTCAGAACATGAACTGGAGATAGGGGTTTCAAGTGTTCCCTCATTGCTTCTGGATGATGTCTGTTAAAAGACTCTGAGGTGCTTCAGAGTCTACAAGTAGTTTTTACAGCAGCATTACTGGTTGCTCAGTAGCCAATGGAAATGCACAATCTGTCTGGAACTTAAGGAGGGAGTTGCTGTTTCACAGACAAAGAGGTTGGAACTCTACTGGCTCTGAAGCTAAAGAAGAGTTGCATATCATTTCCTATGGTGGTCACAACTGATTTATAATGCCTTCTTGACCAAAAGGAAATCTAACAAATATTTACAATGAGTAGGAAAGACCATCATTAGTGAAAATAGTTGAATTCCCAGGATCTGGCAGTCAAATCCAAACCTATAGCCTGGACTATTGAACAAAAAGTTACCTTTCAATAGACTGAATATATGTGATGTGTCTCTTCTTTCTAACTTAAAGAGTGAGCTAGCTGGGCCTCCTCTCTCTCTGACTTCATGGCATCTGCCCTTTTTCTTCTTTTTTTAGTCACATCAGTTCTGCCTCTTCTTATCCACGTCCCACATATCTGTGCCAATTTGTGTTTGGGGTGCACTGAACTCTTTCCTTTCCACCCTAAATCCATGTATCTGCTCATGGCTTCTATTATGACTAGTTTTCCCACAGTAATAGGTTGTTCTCAACTCAAGACATCCCTTTGGAGAGGACATCCTTGGCCAGATTACCTTATATTATTATTACTCATATTCCATCTTACCCCATCTACATTGCTGCTCTTTGTATTAGCATCTGCTATTGCTCTTATGCACAGTTTTATGTCCTGAAGCTCCACGTGGGCAGGTGATGGGTTGGCTTTATACATACTAAGTGTTCCTCAAACTCAACATGAGGCTTGGGATGTGTGAGTGTTTATAGCTTGGTACATTAAATGGTTGAAAGTTTACCAGGATGAAATGTAGGAGCTGTCTTAACAAGTTACACTCCTAATCCAGGGCCAGACTTCCATGCAGCAGGGATGTCTAAAATTCTTATTCAATTATTCACTTATTTGTGAAAAGCACATTCATTGGATGCTTATTTCAAGTCAGGTGTGATGTTATATCCTGAGCACACACACACACACACACACACAAAAGGCAAATTTGATTACTTGAAGGTCTCCCTGGGCAAGGGAGACAATTCAGTGGGTGAGGGTATTACTTAGTTCAACATTTGACCTCAGATGGCAGAAGAGAGGACCCACTTCTGTATGTTGCCCTAGATTCTATACACATTAACCTTGTGGCACATGCCTATTTACACGCAAAATAATAAGCAAATAGTTTTTCAAAGTTGTGAAGAGAGCAGAAGGCTGGAAGGTGATTTTTGTGTAAGGCTGTCAACGTGGGTTGATTAAAGCCCTGGAATCCATGAAAAATGGAGGAGGGTATTGATTCCAGAAAGTCATCCTCTGTCCTCTGCTCTCTGTCCTTTGTCCTCTGTCCTCCATTCATGTGCTATAGTATACAGACAGCAAATACACACACACACACACACACACACACACACACACACTAACAACACATACATATGCACACACAATTAAATTAAAATTAAGATCTCTGTCGAGGATCCTTTTCCCTAAAACACTGTTTACCATGGGAATCCTTTCAAATCCCAAAAGATCCCAGAGCTGCTACTAGACTAATGTAATCTCCTTCTGCCCTATGGTCATATGGCCAGCGTCAAAGCCATTCATGGTCCATCATGTCCCCTCTTCACTGTGTTAATCAGGTAAAGTCTGTTACCTTCAGTCTCTTTGTAAAATACAGATGTAGTATCCATTTCATACAGAAATCAAGAATAATAGTTTCTGGTCCATAGTGATAAGTAGCTCTTATAAAGTGCCAGACACTTTTCTAAGTACTTTATAAATAATAACTCATAGAATCCTTTTTAAAAAAAATCCGGTAAGAAAAAAAAGAGAGAGTTACTGTTTCTATTTTCAAGATTAGGAAACCTCACCACAGATAGGTTAGGGGACCTGCCTGAGGATACACAGGAAATCACGGGTGGATTGAAAAGTGAGCCAGGACAGGCTGGCTCCTTCCTATTTCATGCTGTCAATCAAGACAGTCCACAGCCTGTGTGTATCCACGTTTAGTTGGGAGCTGCTAGAAAACAGTCCTGTACAAGTACATGGTTATCAGATATACAACCCAGCTCATTCCTAAGGGAAGAAAGCAGCACGGAATAAAGACATGACTGGATTCAAGATTTTTATTCTTAACTAAATAAAAAAAAAATTGCTTCAAATGTCCCAAACAAAAAGGACTGAAGAAATTTGCTAACATAATTAGAAAAGTCATAAGCATTTGGATTCAGGTACARGAGGATCCAAGGGCCCAAATTATGTTCTAGAGTCTTGGACCCTAATGGCTGTATTGTTGGCCTTTCTACTCTTGGCAGCCTTTGTCCTTGCAGTAACTGCAAGCATTGATAGAATTACAGATTCCTGATTTAGCAGCAGAAAAATGTTTTCTCTGCAGATTTTAACGAAAACCTCAGCTTGGTGTCCCACTGAAAAGTGTGGCCATAGCCTACATATAAGGCGGTTTCTATGGCCAAGGGAGTAAAACAGGCTTGGGTCACGCGTGTCCTCTTTCAGCCCAAAGCAGACTGGGCCTTCCAATATCCAAGATCTATAGAAACAGCAAGTCCTCTTTTACAGAAAGTGAGTATGAGGTTAATAATAACTGCCCTCCTTTATCTATGAACGCATTTCTTCATAAATAAGGACTGTGTGGGTGTTGCTACAATGAGTTCACACTGAATTAGGATGGGTGCTCAGTCTAATGACACAGACAAGGAGCAGGGAGGCAGAATTAAAGTGATGCTGCTCCCAGACAAGCAATTCTAGAAACTGCAAGAACCTTCCGTGGTGAAAGCCATGGAAGAACTCGTCTCTAGAGTTGTCAGAAGAGGCCTGTAGCCACACAGCGACATGCGAGAACACATTTCTGAAGAAGCAAGCTACCCAGAGTGTAGTACTTGCTTAAAATGGAAAAGGTCCCTGAAAAAATCTGAAATCCAGGCACAAAGAGGTTCACAGCGCAAAGCAGCACAGCTGGGGGTAATTCATGAGACCTGCTTATTGTCTATTCCTACAACAGTAAGGTAAATATATAATAGCAGGAAGAGAGCATCAGGGCAGGTAAGATGGCTCAGTGCGTAAAGACTGAAGACCTGAATTCAATCCCTATGACCTACATGATAGAAGAGAATCAACTCCACAAACTGTTCTCTGACCTCCACATGCCGGTTGTGGGACATTTCCACCCAGACATGAACACACAACATAATTTTTTCTGGAAGAACACCATTTACTGTCTGCCTGTTTGTTGCCATACAAACGTGAAATCTGGGAGTTTACATGAAATTATGTTTTAGAAGTCTCCCTAAAGTTCTGTTGAGTGTGGTGTGCATGAAGGACTAGCATGCATGACCCAGGGCCTGGTCCTCAGGTAGGTAAGAGCTATGAAAGTAGGTGATGAGCGTGTTAGTTAGGGTTGGAGATTGTTTTCCTACAAACTGATAACACACACAATCACACACACACACACACACACACACACACACACACACACACAGAGCCACGTAGCCAAGTAACCTACTTGTCAATGTATTGAATGCGGTAGGTGGCAGGTATGGTGTATAAACAGCCATACCTCTGGCCATCATCAGTTGCATTCCTAAAGCTTGAACATGAGGTCTTGTGTTTTCTCCCCTCATGTTCTGTTTTATGAGGCCCTGCTTTTAGCTGCTTCCACTCTCTCCATCTGTCCTAGCCACAGGCTTCCTGACTCCCTCATACTGTCATACAGAAAGCCTTCACTTCTCACTTCAGGCTCCTGCAGACATTCTGTGTGCCCAAGAATAACAATGCTCTGCACAGTTTCCCAAATCCCACCAAGGACAAACTTAGAACTGGACAATTTTCGAACAAAAGAGCCCTTGTGCGGATGCTTGGTGGGAACTGACTTGATTATTCGGGCTGACATCTGAAGTGTGTGTATATTTTTTCTTTCATCAAAGTCCTACCTTAATCCAAGATCAAACAATGTAGTTTGAAAAATAACTGTACATAATGGTACACTTCCCAGAACAGGCCAGGTTTGCGCCTTTCTTGGCCTTGGAAGAGCCAAGTAGTAGCTGAGGTAAGGAAGATGTTGCTCTGCTCCTGCAAACAGCACTTACTGTCAGGACTGTGTGCTGGGGACAGGCCATTTATCCACCGCTTTTATCTAGTCACTTCTTGCTTTTGACTGATTTGTTTCCCAAGAGGGTTGCCCTTAACCTAGTCATCATTTTTAAGGGATGTGAGAATTACTGCCACAAACGAACTTAATTGTCTCAACTGCCCACTTCTCTAGATAGTCCCATTGATTCCAGGTCCCCTCAAATCCAGTAACCCTTGAGTGAATATTATTATATCATTTTGTGTCTTTATATGTATCCATAACAAATTCCTGAAAGCAATATCATCTTAAGCAACAGGTAGACAAACGGAAAGCAAGCCTGCCACCAAACAGCCTTGCAAAAGAGTTGCTTCGCTCTTTACTACCAGCTTTTGCTTGTGTTTTAGTTTTATGTTGGCAAAAATCCATACATTCTGGTCCAGTGCTTAGAGGTACCAAGAAATGGTGAATGCAACTGGATTTCTCAGATGCACCCCTTGAGCAGGAAGTCCCCACAGTTCATTTCCCATATGTGAGGAGTCCTTTTGTCAGGACTTCCACCTGTAAGGTGACAGAAGAGAGTGCCATGTACAGACGGAAGAAGTGTCCAATTTTGTGTCTGTCTTCTGCTCTTTCACAATTGACTGTTACAGGTGTTCATCCTTTCACATGGGATATAAATGGTACTTTTTACATTTTAGTGTTTCATTACATGGTTTCTCTGTGTAGCCCTGGCTATCCTGAGAAACTTGCTCTGTAGATCAGGCTGATCTCAAACTCAGAAATCTGCCTGCCCCTACCCCACAAATGCTGGGACTAAAGGCATAGCCAGCCTTAATTGCTGCTTCCTGTGTAGGCTTTCCATGAATCTAGAATCAGAACACAACTTTTTCTTTTTGATTCTTTGACTGGACAAGAATCCCTTAGGCTCCTGTATAGAAACAAATGCCCACATGGTGTCTTCTACTTAGCATGGCTAAGTAGGCAACCTAGGCAAACAAGGTTAAGATGAATTTATTGACATATAGCAAACAATTCAGTATACATAGCAATCGGGGAGATATGCTATCAGATTTAACCTCATTTTCAAACAAATCAGTCCTTACATCCATAGTAGTTCAGATGTTCAGCTCAATTCCTCGGGTTTTTTTTTTGGTTGTTGTTGTTGTTGTTCTTGTTCTTTTGTTTTATTTTGTTTTGTTTTGTTTTGCTTTGCTTTGTTTTGTGGATTTGAGACAGGGTTTCTCTGTATAGCTCTGGCTGTCCTGGAACTCACTCTGTAGACCAGGCTGGCCTCAAACTCAGAAATATGCCTGCCTCTGCTTCCCAAGAGCTGGGATTAAAGGTGTGTGCCACCACTGCCCGGCTTCCTCAAGCTTTTGTTGTCATCATGGTGCTTCAGGTACTAGGCAAGTGGTGGATTAGGGATGATTAGTGCGTATGAGTATATCGTCACATGTGTGTAGGTGTGCATACACTCATGTGAGGAAGCATGTGGAAGTCAGAGATCAATATGTCATATTTGCTCAAGTGATCTCCACATTTTAAAATAATTTAAATCATGTGTATATATGTTTATGTGTGTTGGAGTATGTACTTATGTGAGTGCAGGTTCTTGTGGAATCCAGATGAGCATAGTGAATCCTCTGTGGCTAGACTCACGGGAAGTTGTAAGACTCCACATATGCAATCAAGTCTTTCAAAAGAACAAGGAGTGTTCTAAACCATCTCTCCCAGCCTCTCCACCTTAGTTTTGGGCAAAGGGCCTCAAAACAAAACTGGGTTTGCTTATTCACCTCTTCTGCCTAGCCAGCTAGCCTCAAAAGTTCTCTTCTATCTGCCTATTCAGTACAGCAATTATAGGCATGTACACAGTGTGCTAGACTTTTTATATGGTCTGGGAATATGAACTGGTGTCTTCATGCTTGTGTGACAAGCATTTTACTAATGAAACCATCACCCTATTCTGTGATAATTCATTTTATATATCAATTTGACCGAGCCACTGGATGCAAAGATGGTCCATCAGACATTATTTTGGTTGTTCCCATGAGGGTCATTTTGGAGATTAGTATTTGAACTGAAAGATGGTAAAATAGATGTGGGGATTAACACTACATGGCCTGAGGGAGCTATAACAGCCTCCATGAGGCAGTTGCCAAGGAAACAATGTTTAGTCTCCTCAGGAGCCACCCACACACCACTCTTCTTTGGGACCTATCTTAGCACTCAGGTCCTTTCTGGACCACAAAAATGAGCTACAAATGACAACCCATGAAGAGATGCACTGTATTCCTGAAGAACTACTTGAATTTTGTAAGTTATAAGATCAGGGCAATTGAGGAAACATATGAAGGATATATCGACATAGGGTGGAAGAATATGGAAGAAACATAAATTTATTGATAGAGGCCTGTTGAATGAGGTTCTGGAAGTTATGAAACAGAGCAGGAGTCAGAAAGGTTTTGTTTTCTTGTTTGATTGAAACATGTACCAGACACTGGTACGCAGGAAGCAAGATGCAAATGCCAGGCCTATCATGAAGTCGTTATAAACTCGCTAATTCTTACTATCAGCATGATACAACTATGTCACCTAGGGAGAGGGAACTCAGGGCAGTAGTGGCACACGCCTTTAATCCCAGCACTTGGGAGGTGGAGGCAGGCAAATTTCTGAGTTCAAGGCCAGCCTGGTCTACAGAGTGAGTTCCAGGACAGCCAGGGTTATACAGAGAAACCATGTC
>BDUI01001095.1:23091-34319 GCA_002335545.1 Apodemus speciosus
AGTGGATCAAGGACCTCCACATAAAACCAGACACACTGAAACTGATTGAAATATTAATAGGGCATAGTTATTTAAATTTCATATCAGGGCTCTGTATGAAATTATGTGACACATATGATACTAAAATTATATTCACTCCATAGCTTTATTTCTATAGCTTGATAGTTCATATTCTCCCCATCGCACTGTAGTCTAGGAAGACTGAACCTGTTGCAGTTTCCTTAATTCAGAAGTATTCCTCCATTAGTTCCATTGGTCAATTCCTTTATGTTTTTCAATGTTGTCTAGTTATCAGTTCTTTGGAAAGTTTCCTTTGATACCTGCTTCCCTCACTGCCTGTCTAGATGAGATATTTACCCTCTGAGTTCATTCAGTATCTCATGGTCTCATTTAAAACATTTTATGATGAAATATAATTTTCAGATCACTTTCTTACTACTTTTCACTGGGTATAAGACTTCTGAGACAAGTGACTGTGTTGTATTTATTTTTTCTCATATATTTTATTTATTTAATTTTTTTACAGTTTGTATAAAAACAGTTGTCTTAATCATGACATCTTGCATATCCTTATTCTTGTAGCTTTTGTGTAGTACAATCAACACTGAGCAGCAACTGAAACAAGACAGCTGTGATTGGTATCTGTTTGTCTTCTTTACAGATGAAGGACCTGCGGCATGAAAATGTCAACCCTTTATTGGGCTTCTTCTATGATTCGGGGATGTTTGCCATCGTGTCAGAATTTTGTTCTCGAGGGAGCCTAGAAGACATACTTACAAACGATGATGTGAAACTTGATTGGATGTTCAAATCATCACTGCTGCTTGACCTCATCAAGGTTAATGGCAAAACTAAAGAAGTCGTGTATTTTCCTTATAGATTTGAAGTTTACAAAGATTTTGACCGTTGTTTTTATTCTACTCTTTTTGGGTTAGGAATTTAAGATATGATGGTATTTTCTTTCCTGTGGGTTCTTGTGATCATTTCACCTTTCCTCCTTGTCTCCCAAGTCCTGATTCTCCACCCGTTCACCACCCTTTTGTCCATATGTGTTTTAGAGTATTGATATAGGAACTATCTGCCCCTGTTCCCTCTCAATTTGGAGGCCAGATTTCCCTCTCTTCTTATGTTTAACATCAAGATCTCTTTTACTTTTAACCACACTCTAGTTCTCTGTTTTGTGGATATAGGGAAGTAATCATTCCTAGAATCTTTTGTATTATGTAAAACCAGCTGCTTGCTTTCATTTTCTAAAAAGTGTCACAGTCTAGAAGTAGATGAGAGACTTTGCATGTCTGTTTGGATGTGGAACTCTGGCCCTGGAAAAGACAAATGTCCACTGATCATATAAGGTAGCACCTCTACTGTATGTGCCATGGATGACTACAATGGGAATTTATGGAATGGTCCATGGATGAGCTTTTGTAGAGCCAATGAATTCTATAAGATGACATACTCTCTGTTTATGTGTATTTTAACGGAATTGGTCTGAATTATTGATTACTTGTTGAGCTATGTACACATTAATCACAGCCTTGAGTTTTGAATAGCAACTTAAAACATTTTCAAGGAGGTATGGAAGGAGAAGATATTATCTTATTCTTATTTTGTAAGATGGCCGTGGTTAAACCCCCAACATACACAGAGACCCAGAGAGGCTACCTGAGGCAGTCTTTATTTTGCAACATCTAGCACAGACTTGTGATGAGTAATAGTCAAGCATTAGCTAACCTGGGGAAAATCCTGCCCATTGTAGACTTGGCTTGCAAGTAATAGAGACTATAGGGGTTCTGAGAGTGCAAGATGGAAATCTTGGGAATACAAAGGGATATCAGGTTTCAAAGCAGAAATAGCTCACTAAAAGGACACTTGGTATCAAAGATTCTGAGATGACTTCACTAAAATCCGGATGTGCAGAAGGCTTAAACCCATCTGATGGAGAGTTCTTGTACATTGCATTTAGTCATGTAAAGGCTCTCAAGCAACCCTAAAGAGCAGAAATACTTAGCTTTCTTCTTCATTTATATATTCTTTTATTTAAAAGTAGTACATTGAATTAATATTTAAAATCAAGTGCTATAATATATGTGGGAAAATATTGACATTTATCCAACTTTCATCAATCACCTCTACACTAACTTAAGACTGCTCAAATTTTGGAAACTAGACTTGAAATTCATTCCATGCCTATTTACATTATATTATAACAATTTTACTTGTATTTTTATTATACCTGCCATCACATAACTTGGAAACTCACTATTTGGTATTTACTATTTGGTTTGTAGTTATATCAATATCAGAACACATGGATTGACTTTATTTGTAAGTATTGTAGAATATTCACAGATAAGAATGTATAAGTCTATCCTCTCCCTTACTGATATTTAGTTTATTTCCAATTGCACACCATATAAAATCAAAGCATGTTTGCATTCTTCTTGCATGGTTTGTGTACATTTGTTTATAAGCAAGCATGCATGCTTTTACTGAAGAATTAGAAGCCTCATAATATACATATTTAAATTTTTTTGCAGCTTCTGTTGAATTGCCAACCTGCAAAGTCACACCAAATTTCCATTTCCGCTGATAATGGATGAAAGATGCATTAGATCTGGTCAGGAAAATAGGAATATACCTGCTCCTGGCAATTACATGAGAATGGATCCATTTTGTGCTTGAAATGTCAATAGATCTCCTAGTAGCATATACTTTTCAATAAACAAAAGCTATGATTCTTAATCAAAGCCAAACATTTTAGAGCTAGACTGGACCTAAACATTTGTCAAAGGCTTACTTTGCCTACAAATAAGAGGAAAAAGCTTGAATTCTGGGTCATAATTGCCAATGCCATTTACAACCTCAGAAATTGGCTCTAAAAGCATCAAATAGTTAAATGAGTGCCTAAATAAGTTTTGTTGTATCATCTGCAGGGAATGAAATACTTACACCACAGAGAATTTATTCACGGGAGGCTAAAGTCTCGGAACTGTGTGGTAGACGGGCGTTTTGTACTGAAAGTGACAGATTATGGCTTTAATGATACTTTAGAAATGCTGAGACTCTCTGAAGAGGAACCTTCTGAAGAAGGTAAGCAATGAATTGTACCCTCGGATGTACACAAGGTAACTTCAAGGTTCAAATGAAACTATGCATAGATTAAAGCCTTAGAGTGATTTCAACTTCTCACTTTTGTTGAAAAATCCAGCCTCATTTCCAAGCCAAGGGACTTGAATGAAGTCTGCATGCAGTAACCTCAGCCCAGCCTTTCCTTCCAAACAAAGCCATTGCAATAATGTTCAGTCCCTGCTGAGGCAGGATTAGGCTGTATTGTTTAGACACCCCAGCAGTCCCTGGAGAATCTTGCTGAGTGCTAGGCACACAGTAGGCACTCAATAAATACTTGTCAGATTGAATGGAGAGTAATTTAGAAGCTGGACCCCCACGAAGTATATTCTCGAATGGGATGTCACTAGAGCATATCAGTACCCGGTCTTTCAGAGAGAAAGCAGGCCCCTGCAAATGAGTGCTAGATGGGTAGTGTGTATGTCTTCAGAGAGAGCGACAGACTTTAAGTAAGCAGGCATGCTTGTAACATCCATTTTGTGGTTTTGTCTTCTGTCTAGTGCACCAGTAACAGCACTAAGGAATGCCTGGCAGACTCATAACTCATCAAAGCTAAATGCAAAATCTGAGATGTGGGAGAACAGATAATCCCCCAAAGACAGGAGGGTACAAAATGGTGGCCTTACAAATTTTAAAACTGCCAACTTCCCTACGTGGGAGGAAGGTGAGAATAATAAAAGACAGAGAGACACATGCCCAGATAGAGAGCCCGTCTTTGAGGGCATCATAGCTGTACTTCCTCAAATGCGTGCAACACTAAACTGTAGGAGTCGATTTAACTCTCCTATTCACAGACCAGAGGGCAGAGGCTCCTGAGTTACTCAAACCATACAGCGACTTCCCAGCAATTCAGTTCAGGTCTTCACCCAGTCAACAAACCCCAATTTTCTCTTTCTCTGTCCATTCATGTTCTGGAGGAGTTGAAAATCTTGAAAATCATAGTGACAACTGTGATATTTCCCCTCTCCCGCTTCCTCTTCCCCGACCCAGTCCCTGACATAGCTGTGTGGTAATTACTTGTCTAATTCTAGTCTGAATGCCTGGTTTGCCATTTGCCTTGCTTTACAGTAGGGTGTTGGGATAAGAGCTGCAGAGATGGCAGGTGCTTAGCATTCTATAAAAATTAGACATCTAGAAAAGGTAAAATGTAATACTTTTCCAGCGTTCCATTTCACATTTATTTCACAGACTGGCCAAACTTTCAACCTTAGGGTCTTAACCTGGGGAAAGGACATCTTTTATCTGTGTGGCTGTGCCAGTGTTGGTGCCTATGCCTCCGTGTATGTATGCAAGTGGGTGTGCACTGTCTATTGTCTTTGTCTGTATCTTGGTTTCTCACTCTTATTCTCCTCCACTCTCTAAACTGCAGCCTATTCTTCACATACTGTACCCAGAGGGAACTTTCTAGACTGCGAATCTGATTTCCTTATAGGTGTTCCTCACTGAATGGCTTTTCATTGCCTTTAGGGTAACGTTCAAATTCCTTTACATGACCTATGAGTCCTCTTTGGTATGGGCTTAATACCAATATCCTCTGTCTCTCTGATCTAGCCCTGTGGAGCTTCTTCAGGTTGTTTATGTATGCCAAGCTCCCTTTGCCTTCCAGCCCTTTTACATTTGCTGTGCTTTCTGCCTAGGATTCTCCACCTTTCTCATCAGCATAAGCATTTATGTGAGCACAGCTAAATTCTCCTCCTTTAGGACTCAGCTTAAGTACTGCTGCATCAAGTGGTTTCCCCAGACTCCTTATGCCCGGCTGAATTGTTCTCTTCAAGATCTTTAAGGTCAACAAAATTCATTGTGGATTTGTACTTTGTTTGTAATACTTCCATTCAGCTGTCTTTTCCCTACACCCAAACTATAATCTCAGTGGAGTTAAGAAGCAGGTTTGAGTTCACAGTTTCTGGTAGAATAAATATTCATTAGATTAGCAAATAAATGAGATGAAATAAAAAATTGGAACCAATCTCCTACCTTAAATGATGAGGCTTATAGTACCTTAAAATTGGTCAACCTTTGAAGGTCATCTGGCTCAACTTCTGCTTTGAGGTTTTGGGAAAATTGAGTAAAGAAAATTGATTAGTGGTCAAGCTGGGATTTAAACACCAAAGTCTCTTGACTTCCAGTTCTGTATTTTTTTAAATGCTATATTATCATGGTTCTTCAAAATTGACTTTACCAATACAGTAAGCTCAGAGTCAGTAGTGGCTGCAGGTGATACAAAAGAAGCCAAAATAATGTTTTCTAGTCTTTCTGACACCCCATGTCTAATGGTAGCTAATGACTATTACTTGCTTCTGGAGTGGACATGAGGAAAGGGGAATGGGTTAGAAGATGGGGGTGAGTGTTCATTATTGTCCAGTTTCAACGGTATGACTATAGTCCAGATACAAGCTCATTTTAGCCATTAACAACATAGGCGCTGGTGCTCTCTGAAAGTACTATTTGGTAATGATTGTGTTTAATCACCTAGCTTTTTACCAGCCGGTTTGTTTGTTTCTCTCCTGATGCTTTTAAATGTGCGGGGAGAGTATGCCAGCAACAAGGACTGCAATTTGACTTTGCTTTCAAATATCTACTCAGGCTCTCCTTCTTCAACCTCCTCTGCTTGAAATCTCACCTTTAGAAAAGGCATTCCTATGACTAAAGGATCATTTGGTCATTTCTGTATTTAAGTGAATTTCAGTCGTTCTAGGGAGGGAGGCAGAAGAGGGGACAAAACCACTGCTGTGAGTGTACCAGAGACATTCATAGAGGTAGGTGCTGGGTGGGAAGCTAGAAGTGTTTGTTACTTGAAAGCCAAAGTGAGAGGACAGGTACAGGAAGAAGACTGAGTCTAGAAGTTCTTATTCCAGCCTTTTCATCATGGTTGTCCAAAATTAAGACTGCTTTTGTCTTCCCTGGATTTTTATTAGCAAGACAAATAATTTCATGTTTTCTATTCACCTTCTTGCTTCATAGGAACTTGTCTTTTCGGCTCCCATCCTCATATCTCTACATTAAACATGATGCAAAGCTAGCCAGCCCTAATCCTGGCCCTAGCTTCTTTCCTCCTTAGCAGGCATTCTCCAGCCTTCCCGGATTCATTTATCTAGCTCAGATGTTTGTTAGTTTATATCTGATGAAATTACCCATATTCAACTATTCTTCGGCTCACAGAAATGGTGATTTTTATATAGCTCAACAACAACAATAACAGCAACAAAAACCCCAACTCCTCTTTTGGCTTTCCTCTTTATATTATCAAGGCATTTACTCTGACTTCATCCTTGGCAAATCCTCAGGGAGGAGGTACCTGATCTTGTCACTTTCATTTCTATTGTAACCCCAACTCCACTTGGTTCTGGTTCCCGGCTCTGCTGCCACAATGTACCCCGACTCAGGTCCCTTTCACCTCTGTGCAAGCTCTTACTGCACTTCCTAGCTGACAGCCCTGACTCCAGCCCTTCTCCTTGCATCCAGCTTGTGCAGGTTGCCAGATTAATCTTCCGAAACAGAGTTTTCATCAAATCCCTCTTCAGCTCCAGCACCCCTACTGCCTTCTGTATTCACTGCAAATGCCTTCATTTGGCTCTCAGGGCCTCTCACCCTCTGCCCCCATTCTTCTAGCCACCCTCCCTACTCCCACCTCATCAAGCCTTTCTCCCTTCTCATTATTCCTTACCAGGGCCCTTCCCTTCAGCCCTTCACTAATCTGCTTACCACTTTCCCACCACCCGCAATTTGCTCCTTTCTGCCTCTTGTTCTTTTGCACATACTGTTCCTGCTTCCTGCAAAGCCCTCACCTCTCAGCTCCAGAAGGTGCACCCTTGACCTTCTTAATGAGCAAGCACATTTGAGATTTAACTTTTCCGGGAAGCCTTCCTGGATTAATTTAGTTAGATCAGATGGTTGTTAATTTAAATCTAATGAAACTACCCATACTTAAGCATTCTTCAACGCACAGAAATCGTGCTTTTTATAATAGCTCAACAACAACAACAAACCCAATTCCGCTTTTGATTTTCCCCTTTAAATTATAAAAGTAGATTTCTTTATATATTAAGGTGCCTGTGAGGTAATGTTCCAATGTTCTGACTGCTAAAACCTATGAAAGGGAAGATAACTTTTTTTTTTCACCACGTATTGGGCCTGAAGTCAGCAGAACATAGCCATTATTCAAATTTGGTTTGTAATCAATTCATTTTCTTGCACTAGACAATAGTTCTCATCACTAGCTCTCTTGTATTGATTGCAATAAGGGATGTACATAGCTTTCTTGTCCTCTGGTCTGTGAACTCTTCTTCTGCAGAGTGAAGGTTTCATTCATACTTGGAACCATTTTTCTACATAGCACAGTGCCTGCTACATATTAGACACTCAATAAATATTTGCAGAACCAGGTAAGTAGCTGCTGTGCCATTTTGCTTTGCAAGGAACACAGGAAGCCTGAGGATGTTCTAGTCCTTTCAGAGAAGACCCGGAGAAAGCAAATTGTAAATCCCTGAGCCCTGGCACAATCAAATTACCAGACACATATAGATCTTAGCGAGCAGCAAATCCATGGCAACCAGTCTGGCAGTGCCCTTGTCTTTTCATGGAAACCTGCCAACTGCTACTTGCAGGCTCAAGAGAGCGAGAAAGCAAGCATCAGATAGTGTCTCTACTTCTAGCATCCTGACCCTCCCCACACCTTTATACTGTGTCTTGCTGCGTGATTATGGTGGGTAGAGAGAATAGTATGTATTCTCTCTTCTTGTGTAATCCGTTAGATTAATAGATTCAGATCCTGAAGGGAGGTAGCATGTTAGTCTGTCTAATAAAAATATAAAGCAGTTAATAAAACAGCACCCTTAGAGCCTTTTAGAGCATTGCAGATGTCAGTTAATCCTCCTCCCATTTATTAGACAATTCTTCCTTTGCAGAGCTGCTGTGGACGGCCCCTGAACTGTTGAGAGCCCCTGGGGGTGTCAGGTTAGGTTCATTTGCAGGAGACGTCTACAGCTTTGCCATCATCATGCAAGAAGTGATGGTCCGGGGTGCTCCTTTCTGCATGATGGATCTGCCTGCCAAAGGTAAGCAGGAAGTGAGAATAGGGCACTAAGGACCCACTGTGTCCCATATCAGCAGGCCAACCTAGACCGTCAAGATTTGCTAGAAGACTGTTAACAGCTTGCTAGTCTGCAAAGAGCTAGTCTGTTTTGTGAACGTAGGGCTTGGAGCCAGACAGCTTTAGGCATGTGGAAGAAATTTCCTCACCCAGGAAGCTGATCATTTTGCAAAGATGGATATAAATCAGGGGCATTAGGACCTATATCATTTTTCTAGTCTGCACTATTCCTACCACGCAGTACCTCTGCTCCTCTGAGTTACTTCTTTCCAAGTACTTTGGTACTGATCGTGATACTCTGTGATGTCAATCTTTTCCTGTAACATGTCATAAACTTTTTATGCCTGTCTCCCATTGAAATCTATGAATATTAGGTAAGATCCATCAATGGAGAATAAAACCATTGCACGAAAGTTTTAGAGGTAACAGGTTAGCTGCATATTCTCCATCTGTGGGCTTACAAGATGCTTAGTAACTACAAAGGGGAAAAATACTAAGTTTATAAGGCGAAGCTCCTTGTGACAGCACCTTAACCAATTGATCAAGGTTACCATTGCCTACAAGAAGACAAATCCATTTCTTGGCTGAAACTCGTAATTTACACTTTTCTCTTTTGTTCCTTGCCAGAAATCATAGACAGACTTAAAATGCCTCCCCCTGTGTATAGACCAGTGGTTTCTCCTGAGTATGCCCCTCCAGAGTGTCTTCAGCTGATGAAGCAGTGCTGGGCTGAGGCCTCAGAACAGCGACCAACTTTTGATGAAATATTTAACCAGGTAAATCTATAAGCATAATCACTGTTCAGTACTTAGCCTCTCTGAGACTATACTCACTGGGTCCTTATATTGGGAAAGGGGATTCCTTCCACAAGGGGAAAAGGACAGTCCACTCCCCAAAGCAGCCCAGGACTGGCTTTGAGGTCCTTAATCCTGAAACATCACCAGCACATCCTCTACAAGCCCAACATTTAGTTCTGGTGCTCTTCTGTGCCTGCCTGACTTTTTTGAACCATCCAAAATCTGCTGTGATGGGCCTGTCAATGACACAATCCAAGCACCAGTCATTTGGAAGAATTAGCAGTGGAACTGTTGCCATGGGTATCATGGGCACATGTGGAACTCACATACCTATGTTTCTATAAACGTTTCTACAGAACTCTGATGTAGACACTGTTTAAAATCTAAATTTTAGATGATGCCAGCTTGTTTTTGTAGGTTCAGAAAAAAAGTAGAAGATTTCTTAGGTTCCCTGAGAGCTACTGAAGAGAATGGGAACATGAAAAGTGATAACCCCTCTCCTTAAGATAATGCATTTCTAAAGAGTCTGAGCTAGGAAGAGGGTGGAAGAAAAGACAGAGTTCCTCTGTTAGTGCATGCAGTTTAAACTCTGTTCACTTACCCACTACAGAAATTGTGGGTGTTCCTCATGAGTGCTATGTCAGCTCTGGAAGCCTGGCTGGAGTCCAGCACTGAGCTGCCTTATGACTGGCAGGTATCTGAGGCGGAAAAGAGAAAGACTTGGACTGAAAGCCTCAAAGGGTCCTGCTTTTGAAGTCATCCGTGTACTCCAGCTAACAATACTTCCATTAGTCTGGCTGGAGTTCTTGAGGACACTCAGACAGGTGTTCAATGGTATGGAAAGAGCAAAGGACCATAAAGGTCACATTTCTCAAAACTTATCATGAGGCAGGAGGAAAAACCATTTGTCCTTGTGTTGATGCTGAAGATGTTATTTCAGAAGGCAGCAGGGAAGTTGCTGATAGACAGGAGGAGTGCCTATCATGGGGCTTTCAAACAAAACATTACTGGGGCTCCCTTCACTAAAATGCTTTACTGGAAGCTTATTCTACCTGATGACAAGAGTAACTTACTCTCTTATTGCATCTAATAATATACCTTAAATGCACAGAGATGAATGAATTTCTCTAAGTGAGGTTGTAGGGAGAGCTCAGGGGATTCAAACTGGTTGATGGATCTTGGTGGACTTATAGTTGTGCATAGAGTTCAGAAGGGGCCTCCTTCTGTCCACTTTGGGACAAGGAGTTCTATGCAGAACATTTGTGGCCATGTGGTATGAAATTTGTTGGGCAGACCCTTTAACGTCTACTCAATAAAGCCACTACTAATCTCTACTGGTTGTAACCATGGTGACAAAAGCACCACAGAGGATGCTACTCATTCATGAGTCAAATGCTTATGTTAATATGATCCTCATAAATTCCCAGGGTCCCAAGAGGGTATATTGAACATTCACACCAAGCAGCTACCTCTTAGGAATCAGGGAAGAACACAGACCAAAGCCAGTTGAATGTACATGACCCTGACTGATATGAAAGGCAGGTACTGGATGGAACCATTTAGTATTAAATCCCATGATAAGAAGTAGAGGAACATGTTCCTATGTTATATTTTGAACACTCTATGTAGTCAAGACCCTCTTTGACAACATTGTATCATTTGAGGATAAAGGTCATTTCATGGGTTGAAAACGTGAATGATTGCTGGCATCCACAATAGCATCCAGGTTTGGTGACTGTATATGGGATGGATCCCCAGGTGGGACAATCTCTGGATGGCTTTTCCTTCAGTCTCTGCTCCACAATTTGTCTCCATATTTCCTCCTGTAAGTATTTTGTTCACCCTTCTAAGAAGCACTGAAGCATCCACACTTTGGTCTTCCCTCTTCTTGGGCTTTATGTGGTCTGTGAATTGTATCTTGGGTATTACAAGCTTTTGGGCTAATATCCACTTATCAGTGAGTGCATACCATGTGTGTTCTTTTGTAGTTGGGTTACCTCACTCAGGATGATATTTTCTAGTTCCACCCATTTGCCTAAGAATTTTATGAAGTCATTGTTTTTAATAGCTGAGTAAGTAAATGTACCCCATTTTCTGTATCCATTTCTCTGTTGAGGGATATCTGTTGATGTTGAGGAGCTCGAAACAGCTCCTCCTAATGGCTGTCTCCTAAGAGGCTTTGCCAGAGCATGACAAGTAGAGAGGCAGTTGCTCTC
>BDUI01001095.1:48170-68224 GCA_002335545.1 Apodemus speciosus
GTCCTTGATCCACTTGGAGTTGAGCTTAGTACAAGGAGATAAGAATGGGTCGATTTGCATTCTTCTGCATGCTGACCTCCAGTTGAACCAGCACCATTTGTTGAAAAGGCTGTCTTTTTTTCCACTGGATGGTTTTAGCACCTTTTTCAAAGATCAAGTGACCATAGGTGTGTGGGTTCATTTCTGGATCTTCAATTCTATTCCATTGATCTACCTCCCTGTCCCTGTACAAATACCATGCAGTTTTTATCACTATTGCTCTGTAGTACTCTTTGAGGTCCGGATATTGATTCCCCCAGGAGTTCTTTTATTGTTGAGAATAGTTTTAGCTATCCTGGGCTTTTTGTTATTCCAGATGAATTTGAGAATTGCTCTTTTTAACTCTATGAAGAATTGAGTTGGGATTTTGATGGGGATTGCATTGAATCTGTATATTGCTTTTGGCAAGATGGCCATTTTTACTATATTAATCCTGACAATCCACAAGCATGGAAGATCTTTCTGTCTTCTGAAGTTTTCTTCAGTTTCTTTCTTCAGAGAATTGAAGTTCCTGTCATACAGGTCTTTCACTTGTTTGGTTCGAGTCACACTGAGATACTTTATATTGTTTGTGACAGTTGCAAAGGGTGTTGTTTCCCTAATTTGTTAATTCTACTTTTTTATAATTCCCAGGTAGAGACCATTGGAGATGCCTACATGGTGGCGTCGGGCCTTCCAAAGAGGAATGGCAGTAGACATGCAGCTGAGATTGCAAACATGTCCCTGGATATCCTGAGCTCTGTGGGTACCTTTAAGATGCGACACATGCCAGAGGTACCGGTCCGAATTCGAATAGGCCTGCACTCAGGTAAGAGAAGCTAGTGAAAGCAAGAGAAACCATTTCTATATGCCTCAAGGAAGGCTTAGAAGAAGAGGAAGAAATATGTAGATGTCCTCTGATAGTGGACAGCTGGATTATCTTGCTGTCCAGAAATGCTTCACTTTTTTCTGTCTAATCAGATTTTCTTCTTTCCTCTCCCTGTACCACTTCGCTGGGCACCACAGATGATGCATCCTAACCTTCTCATTCTGTATCACCATTTCTTTGTTTAACTATGGTACAAGATCTTCAAGTATTTGTGGTGTTTAAGATAATGTAATCAATTAATCAGAAGCCCTGCACTCATCCACTCTTGAATAAATGTCTTCAAGCCCCTCCCCCACCTTTTTTTATTTAATTACTATATACCTGCTGGTGACTATAGACAATTTCTTTATTTCATAAACATATTTTTAGAACTTAAAATATAATTACACCACTTTAAAAAATACAGTTCTAGGGCAATTTTTCCCTTAAGTTTCACCTATGTGTGTCAGTCTTTCTGATGACATTTTCACAGGACTATCACATTTGGTCCTTAGAGTCAACAAGTCTAAAACAGACCTATTTTCTTTCCATACCAGTGTCCTCTCCTGTGTTTTACATTTCATTTAGTGTTACTTCCAGTGAGCTAATTATCATCTCAGAAGTCACTCTTGATTCCTTCCTCCCTCTCACCTTCAATATTGAACCAAAAACTCGTTATTTTATTTTATCTTCGTTCATTTTATTTTATTGTGTATGTGTTTATGCCACAATGCTTTTGTCAAGGTTAGAGGACTATTTACAACACTTAGTTCCGTCCTTCTCTCATGTCAGGTTATCAGTCTTGGTGGCTAGTGCCTTTACCTTTGGAACCATCTTGCTAGTCCCAACTACTACTTTTTAAAACCTTTTGTCCTTTTAAACATTTCTGAAGACTGTTTTGTGTTACCAAAGTCTCCTCAAGTCTAGGTCGCCAGCATCTCCTTCCTAGACTGATCATTGCACTAGCATTATTTTGCTTCCACACTTTCCTCTATTTATCGTTTCCATAGCAATCAGCATAATCCATGTTGTCTTGCTTGTACTTCCATTAAACATTAAGCTTTTGGACACCAGAACCATACCTTATTCATGTATTTGCATTGACAGCTTAGCACATAGCAGCTGATCATTCTTTTTCATAAAAAATTAAAAATAAAAACAAAAAACCAAAACCAAAACAAAACCTCCTTTGTTTGGTATCCTAATTATTTCAAATAAAACAATTTAAATTGTCAAACTCTCTTTTCTAACAAATGAACACAAACTTAGAGTCTCATGCCAACTTAGTCATGGTAATCAATCAGAGTGCCAACAAGTCTCTTGGATCTCTTTCATAATGTCTGTGTTTAGGTCCCCACTTTGGCTGCCTATGTTACCCCATCACCTCCTTTCCAAAGCCTTTTGTTTGATTTCATGACAGCAGATGCCTAAAAGCTTTTCTATAAGGTTATCCATTCCTTCAATGCATGAAATACACTGACTCAAGAGGAAAAAGACAAAGATATTCTTCATATAACTATTGCTCAAATTTTCCTAGTAGGCCAAGGACCTTATTTTGTAAAACCCATTCAAATGAACCTGACCTATAGTCTTTCCCCAGATGCCTGAACTGGTAGAATGTTTTCTCTAAGAGCTCCCCAAAAGTCTATGTATGCTGAAATCCCAATCATAAACCTTTGATGTATGTCTCTCTCCCCTGTAACTAAATCCTACTCACTTTACAAGAGTGTGGGCAAGCCTTGCCTATAGGAAACTTCTTCACTGAGTCAGGTCCTAATAGCCAACTCCACATTTTCTAAAATACTACATTTCTTCTGTCTTTACAATTTGCTTAACCTCAGCCACATTGTCTTGCACTGTTGCTTGCTTGCCTATTGCTTGGCAGTCTTTTCTCTTCATTAAGATAGGAATATCTGAGACCATAAATTATTTATTTCTGAGTCCCCATAGTACCCATTGTACCATAGTAGATGATACCGAATGAGAAAGACATGAATAAAGTGAAAAGTGAATATACATATATGTGTGCATGTATGTATGTATATACATATATATGTATATATGTATATATGCATATATATATATGGTTTTAGTTCTTATTTGTAGTAGGAAAATCTTTGGAAGCAAAACAATCACTTTAATTCAGGAAACAGCATAGATATGATGAAAATTTAAACACAGAAAAAGCAAAATTCAGAAAAGTAATGATGGGGGACTTTCTATCAACTGTTGAGCTCATTTTTCTGCCTACCTGCTGAAGTTGTCTTTTTTTTTCAGCTATCTTGAACATGTAACACAACTGTAATAGTGTGAGAACAAAAATTCCTGCAAGGACAAATGGGAAATAATTTTAAATTATCTCTGCACACTGTTTTTCCACACCCCCTACCACAGATAATGGAAAGTCAGCTCTGTTTGTTTACACATTTTCTGATTGTCTGAGCAATAATTCTCTTCATTGACACATTTGAGAGATGACTTTCTTCTAACCAAGGTGCACAAGAAACAGTCACATTTCCCCCTTGCAGCAAACTTATTTGGATCCTTTGTTCTTGTTCAGGCTTTTCTGGTTTTATCTTGATGTTTCTTTGTCCTGTTGACATATATAAGCATTTTGAGTAGAACTCTTACTAGAATAGAGGTGTAAATCAGAAAGGCAGCCATGTCTGGAACACAGTAAATTCACTTTCTTGTAAACCAGCATTCATTATTCAATCATCAGTCTTCCTTTAGATTTCTAGAGCAATGGTTTGAGGGGAGCTTTGGTTCTTCTCCTAAGTCACCCATACCCCGCTTGCATGGCTCTTCTGTTAGCACTGAATATACACCTGTTGACTCCAGTCTCACTCTCCTGGTGTTCAACAGGGCCTGTTGTTGCTGGAGTGGTGGGCCTCACCATGCCCAGATATTGCTTGTTTGGGGACACTGTGAACACGGCTTCTCGAATGGAATCAACAGGACTACGTGAGTATTTGTAGATGGCCTAGGTGAGGCTGTCTTCCAATTGGGATAGTGATTCTTCAAGAGAGGAGAAAGAAAATTGGATACTCGGTGCTTTAATGTTTTTTTTTTCTTTTTTAAGAAAAAGGAAAGATAATTTGAGACAATTAAGGTCTATCACACATTTCCCTGGCCTCTAATAGCAAACCAGTAGGGGGTGATGTTGGACTGAACATGCCCCTATCTTGTTCTAGAAATAAAGCAGTAGCTAAGTGCCACTGAAACAACCAGTCAATTTGATCAAAACAACTTCAAAAAGTCTTTTGGGCAAAAGAAAGAATTGGCCAGCCCAGTAAGTGTGAGGGAGTCATGTAGAGAAGAGAACTAGGTAACAGACTGACATTTTCAGTTTTCAACTAGTTTGTAAAGGCGCACAAGCCAGCTGCCTCCCAGCTGGCTCTTGCCGATTACTGCTGGAGTCCAATTTTTGAACTAGTTAGATCTCCAGGAGTTCCTGACTCTATCAAATAAGCCCCTAGAACTTAGCTAGCGATAATCCTACAATCCAAGGAGCTTGGGATTCCAAAATAATTAATTCCAACTGGCTTGTATGTAAAATCCTTAGCTTCTATCAAAAATGGTCAGAGTGGGAAGGATTCTACTTCCTCTTTGTCCTATACTTGCAAACAAAACTGTACAAATTATCCTGCCACTTTGTTATGGGCAAGATGCTTTATCAACCATTTCTTGACTGCTCGTTGTCTCTACTGAAATACAGTCAGCATGTGCCTTTTTATTGATATCACCGGTCAGTAAAGCAAATTCTCCATGCTATTATAAGAAAAACGTAGAGAACAAAGTTAAACCCTATGCACAGTTTTCATGGAATTTTATTTAAGTGAATGAAAGAGATTATTTAAATCAGCAGCAACCCTGGCCTTTGCTGTGACTAAGGCAAGACAAGCTCCTTCTTCAGCTCCAACTTCAGCAACAGACTGACCCTAGTCCCTGATGGCATGGTGGCCTGTAGCACAGCTGGTGGTGCCCTGTATGACCCCACTCTGCATCATTCATGGACAGAAACAGGTTTATACAATGGATCCAGTATTAGCCGGTCTAGCTAGCCTGTGCACCTATAACTATGAGGCAGCATGGAACTTAGAAAATGTTTTCAGAATAAATTCTCTGGCATCTGGGAAAGTCTTTAAACCCCTCTCCCCAGATATGGCAGAGATCATGGAAGTGGTCATCCAGGGACCGCTGTGTGCATACGACTGTGCATATGACTTTACCTTGAAGTACGACCCAACATAGAGGGAAAATAGTCATGGATCTGCAATGCAGATTTGGCACAGTGCTTAGGACTGATGTAAGCTTTGTAGAAGGCTGAAGTCATATTCTGGTCTGCACTCAGGAAAACTCTACACATTACACTTTGAAAAGAGAGCTGAGAGCAGAAATTGAATTCTGAGATTTAGGCAGCATCTTGTCTAGTGGTCAGGCAGGAAGAGAAAATGAATGCACTGAATCACCCACAGTAAGTGCTTAGTAAGTCCAGGCTTTGCAGTGAAGGCATCGTGTGAGATACAAAGAAGCATGCTCACCTGATCTCTATGTAGGAACCTGGTTAGTGTGCTTTTCTAAAGGCTTCTGACTTTGACTGAATATGGCAGTAAGCTCTACCTCTAGTGAAGGTCTGATAAGAGGTAGCCTCTGCCCTGTTGGATGTGACACTAGGGCATGTGACATACATACTTCTTAATAAAAAAATATCATCAGTATCTCCTTCATATCCAAATAAATAGACTGGGATTCCTAAATGGGAGTAATTAGGGTCTTACAAGCTTACAAGTGATTCTTATCATGTCACTAGACACTGGATAGAATCAACTGTTTTTTTTTTTTTTTGAGCTATGTGTACTTCAAGATTTCCTGAAGATCTGAAGCTAGTGGAACAACACACAGTGGACTGGATACACTTCTCAGGGATGTGGTTTTAAGGAACAGGACAACTGTTTGTGAGCGGAGGCTTTGGATTAATGTGCATCAATGAAAAAGACAAACAATTGGCACTGAGCTGTTAAATAAAGGCAAATCCTTGTGAATATACATGATAAAGGTGTCCTGTTCTTTTCAGCCACGTCTTCCTATTCACATTGTAACCAGCTTCTGGATGGACAGCTTCTGCGAGTACATATGAGAACAGACTTTTACTTAAGACTCAATCTCAACCAGTTGTCAGGTCACAGTGACGGTTGGTTGTCAGGAAGCTCAAGGACCTTATCTCAGAGAGCAAGTGGTTAGATTTCAGTAAAGAATTACAAATGGAATTTGAAAGATCTAGTTACCCAAATGTAAGTCTCCTATCCCCTGTTGGAATCCAAGTCTGGAACAAAAATACTTATGCCTACTTATGTCTGGAAGCATTCACTGCTCATTAAAAAAGTTAGCCTTGTCTGATGTTCACAAAATACTGATTGATAGAAAGAAATTGGGCTATTTCTCACTGATGTTTTAAATGTG
Organism: Apodemus speciosus; assembly: GCA_002335545.1. NCBI lineage: Eukaryota > Metazoa > Chordata > Mammalia > Rodentia > Muridae > Apodemus > Apodemus speciosus. The sequence goes on from BDUI01001095.1 coordinate 54,520, forward strand.
ATAATACTAAAAGATGGCTGTCAGTGTACCTATTATGGAAAAGACACCTTTTTATGCAAAGTAGGATTATATAGGTCTGGAGAAATCAGCCTTTATAACAAACCATGTAACAAACTGCTGAAGCCAAACTTCCCTCAAGGGAAGATACATTGTAGCTGAGAGCACAGTGGAGGTTGTTGCTTTCTGCCTCTCAAGCTTTGAGTTAAACTAACACCTTACTATTGCATGACTTTTCATCTGAGATGGCATCTAGGAGGCTGCTGGGTGCTACTGCTAATTCCTTCTTTGGTGCTGATGAGGTCATCACTCCTCCTCCTCTTCCTCCTCCTCCTTTTATTCAACTACTGAATACAGCTCTTGCTGCCCCCCCCCTTTTCTGAGAGCTTCCTATGCTCAGAAGTAGGGACATTCATAACATTGCTCAGGTCTTGGGGATCTTACCAGTGAGAAAGGAGCCAAAAACAATGCTTCCTCTTCTTTTACAGCATACCGAATTCATGTCAGTCTCAGCACGGTAACAATTCTTCGGACTCTGAGTGAAGGCTATGAAGTAGAGCTTCGAGGAAGAACAGAGCTCAAGGTAAAACACCATTTGTTTGGGGAACCAAACCTCTCAGACACACCTGCATCCTGAGAGGTCATGGTCTGTTGGAAAAGCTCACAGGGAGTCTGAGACTTAGAGCTACATGTTAGACAAATTGTGAAGTTTCATTTGACGTTTCTTTTTCTTTGTTGTTCTCCTCTTCCTCTTCCTTCTCCTCCTCCTCCATATTAACCTCAAACTGGATGTACACACTTGAAAATCTTTCTGCTTTTTTTTTTTAAAAAAAGAATATAAGTTCTATTGTTCTATCCAGAAGAACTGTCCAGAATTTGGTTTAGTAATGAGTTATGCTATTATTTTGGTTGTCTAATTTCCATTTTATTTAGTCCTTGCTGTCTTTTTTAGTCATACCATTGACCCACTACACACACACACACACACACACACACACACACACACACACACACACACAGGTTTTTCTCCAAGGCCAGGGGTTCTCAAAGGATGGAGAACTGGGACAGAGTCTGTTTCGATGAAAGATAAATGTTTAGTAAGATCCTTTCTCTCTGTTGAGGTTATTATTTGACCTGGAATTTGGCAGTAGGATCATCCAAACACCCTTTTGGAATTTCCACTGGATTTTCTTCATCTCCTTCTAGCTTTGTGGTCCTAGGTGTAAGAGATTCCAGGGGTCTGATAATCTAACTTGCTCATTTTAAGAAAAGAGTCAAAGAAGGCAAAGCCTTTCATGGGATATCATTGTCCTTTGCTAGAAGAATTAGGCCAGATCTCAAAAATCCAGGTTTGCTTCCATGACACCATGGTATATGAAGATAATTTTTAAGTGATTATTCATGAGAAAAAACAAAGATGGTCAATAAGGTGGTACAGTTTGTTCCTGTCATTGGTGTGCTTTCCCCTAATGGTGGTGATCGACACATGTCAGTAGATTTAGGAGTTAAAGATAGGAGCGCTTAGCTCTGGTCGATCACCTCGTTTTCTATCTCATTCTAGTTCAGCTCTTGCAAGAGATTGTTAATATCTTCTGGCAGGTAGGATAATGCACTTGCAGAGGGGCAGAGGCTTTTCTTCGCCTCTGCAGAGAACTCACACAACGACATGATGGGGTAGGGTTATTACATGGGCAGCAAATCAGATTGCTCAAGGCTTTTGTGATTCCACTGTACAGCCTGTCATTTCCCAGCAGTGAGGCACAAAGGCAGCTAGGTTTCCTGGAGCACTTTTCTCTGTATTGCTGGGTACAGAAATCTCACCTAAAAGCCTAAGAACTGAAGAGCTCTCACTTTTGAAACTGAAAAAAAAGAAAGAAAGAAAAAGGAAAAGAAAAAATGAAAAACTGGCCCTAGGTTCCATGGTTTTTCAAGTACACAAATGAGAAATGAGGCTTAGCTTCAAAGGAGCCCTTTGCAAGCTGAGGTTTCCCCTATCTCAGGGAAGTTTGGAAGATGGTTGTAGGAAGTGTGAGGAAGAACTGCTTTTTTAAATGCTACACTGGTACCTGGTTTGCAGGGTGGCAGGAGCCTCATAAGGAAGACATAGTAAGTGTGAGATATTTAGAGGGAAGAGGGAAAAAAAGATAGCCAAGAAAAAGGAAGGCATTTTGCAAGAAAAGTAGAGGGGAAGACACAAAGAGAGAGCATAGGAAAGTTCCCCCTCCCCCCCTTTGTTTCTGTTCATTTCACCTTTCTCCCGACAAGAGTCAGAAATCACATGTTGTATAGCAGGAGTTGGCAAAGAAGGTTGCTAGTGTATTGGAGACAGATAAGGTATGCCTAATCTGACTGTATCATATAGCCAATCCATATCAGAATGTTTTAACTCAGCATTTCTACTCTTTATCCATTCTGTCGTTGCTTGCTCCATGTGATGACCAGCCAGCTGTAATTTTAAAGTTGATGGCTGCAAATACGTTCTCCTTCCAGCTTGAAATGTCTCCAGCAAAGCCTCTTTTCTTGAACCCCACCTTTGGATACAGTAGCAATGTTCTTTCCTTCACTGAAGTGATAATTTTTTTTCTGTATTGTTTTCCTTAGTGGAATACAGGTAGTGTCTTAGATTGGGCAAGAGAATAGAATATAATAATTACATGGGATACTCATAGTGATTGGGTGACTATAAAAAGAAAGAGACCAAAATGAGAAAACTAAGGAAGCTTAGGAATGGAATCATTTAGAGATGAGACACTTGGCTTGTTTGGATAGCTGTCCCAGTGCCCACGTAAACTCCTGCACAGTATTGACACCATGATTCCCTAATGCCTAACTAGCCAGTTCTGGTTTTTCAGTATTCTTTTCCTTATGGCTTTATAAAATTTTAGGACATTTGTATTAATCTTTTCGTCAGCTGAACTTACTTAAGTTGCTATTCTTTTGACAAGTGTGGAGCTTGTTGCAGAGATTTTGTATTTATTGTAGCATATCAGTTCCATTTCCCAGATTTTTTTTTAAAAATATAAACTTGCATTCTAAAAAGATTTCCCTAAACTATTGCTCTCAGCAAATGTACATTTTCATTGTTATTTGGTTCTCCGGTCCATACATACTAGTATTGTTTTGTGATTTTTCTTCTTCTCTAGTCTCTTTTACTCCTTCTCTCAACCCAAAACACACACACACACACACACACACACACACACACACACACACACACACAGGCACACACACACACGTACACACACATACACACACAGATGATCTGAGAAATGAAGAAATAATACTGTTAGATTTATGAAGACCAAATGGTCTGTTCTCTAACTTTTGAGTAACATCATTCAAGCAACTTCATCGTCTTCGTGTTTCTATTTATCTACACAGGGATGTTCTTACATAAAACTACCAGAAAGCTCATTAGTCTCACAGTCTTTAAGATCCTAAGAACTGTCTTTTGGCTTCTAGACATGTGTGCCCTGTGACTCCAGTACACGTAAGAAACCATGTACCATGTAACGTGGAGGGAAAGGGCATTGATAATTTTCAGTCTGATAGCCTTGGGCGCAATTATGTTATACTTGATTATTAACAAGCAATTTAATATCATAAACATCAGTGCCTCAAATTGTAGAATAAGACTGATAGTAAGAATACCTTCAAGGACTTCTGTAAAGAATAAATAAGACAGGAGACAGCAATTATCTTAAAAAGTATTATACTAAAGCAGGATGCTATTTTTTGGGTGGAGGGGAGATTCTATGGACAGAGGGTCTGCTTCTGGCTTTGGACATAACTCTACTTGTTTTGCCTCTCTTCCTGTCTTCAGATTAGTGGACATGGTTGTTTAAGCAGGGAGCCAGGAGTCCACAAATATATTCTTGGAGAAGCTCCAAAACCTCCGGGTACCCCTGGAGCTTCTTTGCATACCCTTTGATTTGGAAGCTTGCCCGAGCCTATACCACTTCAGTCTTCTTTTGCAAGTATTGGTTTGGACTTTGCAGAGAGACTCGGGATCCCCTCAAATCTCTTCATAATCCTGGCATCCGCAAAGTTTCTCTGGAAGTTAATGTGCTGTCCTAGTGGTCTGTAGATCTCAAGAGAAACAGTTAAATGGGTACAGGTTGAGTCCTCAAGTTTGAGTTCTAACAGTCTGAACCTTAAGAATTCTAAGTGCTCAAAGGTTAGGAATTTCCATTAATGAAACTGTCTGATCATTTACTAAACAACTATTCTACAAGACATTCCACAGGGAGATGAAGTAAAGTAGACAATTAGTGCCTAGTGTTTTAGAAAAGGTGACCTGGTAGTTGTTTTTGGTTAACTCTTCTGTGATATGCTTAAGGAGAAAACCATCTTTTTATTTAAAGCTGTGGTATAGGAAGGATAGAGTAAATAAAAGAATGAGTGGTAGGGTATATCTTGTCTTAGTTTTTTCCTCTTCAGACATCAGAGGACCCAGCAATCAGTTTGGGTTAGTGGCTTGTCAGTTAATGCAACTTGAGTTTTGCAGCATTGTTCCCTACTTGCTTCGTTAAGAGTTTGTTTGAACCATATATTTGCAACCTGCCTGGAGAATCTCAATTCTATATGCTTGATTTGTACGGCAATTTTCATTATTATTAAGGAAGAAATGCATATGGCTCTTTGTCTAAATATTTTTTTTTCTAAATGAATTAGAGGAAATGAGAAGACAGGCCAAAAAAAATTGAAGGGAAGAGGGAAAAACACAGTAAGAAAACGTTTTACTAGAAAAGTGGGACAAAAAATAGAGGGAGGTGATACAGAGTCATCAAAGAGATGGTCCCATGATGATTAGCATAGAGTTATCATCATTCGCTTCTAAGATCTGTGATCCTTGACAACCTACCAACTTACCTATAAATGGGGACATCCTTGGGATGGTACTCAGAAAAACACCTTGTCAGAAAAAAAAATATGCTGCAGAAATATAGACTTCTCACAGCAACCGAGATGTCCCAGGCTTAAAATCAAAGTTGTAAATCACATTTGTATTCTCTGGAGTTTTATACTAGTCATTGGACTGTAGAGCACAGGAAGAAGACTCTGAATGCATGTACTCTAGATGGAAAAGACAGTGGCTTGCTTAATGCCAAAAGATCAGGCTCAAAATAATAAACAGCACCCTCAGATGACCATGCAGATGTTTGCTTGCTTTGAAGAAAAAAAAAAAAAACACACGTTGCCAAAGATGGAGCTGCCTAGTGGTGAGTACACAGAATACCTGAATGACAGACGGCTCAGTATGGTGTTCACTTTGAATCTGGAGCTTACCTCAGGTACATATGGTAAGGAAGCCATAAAGAAAATTAGGTAAAAAAAATGGTGACAATGGGAGAACTGAGACTATTTCTGAGTTGAAATGATTGCTTATATCCTACTGATCAGGATGCTTTTTTAGAAAAAGTGGCTATTACATGGTTAAGAATTTTTATATTTTCAATAAGGGCAAAGGCACAGAGGAGACCTTCTGGCTTGTTGGAAAAAAAGGTTTCACCAAACCTCTTCCTGTACCCCCACCAGTGGGCAAAGATGGGTAAGTGGAATTCGTTCTTAATCACCGGATCCTGTTTCCTAGGGCCCACTTTGGCATACTCCCTTTATACCTATTTTGGTGTCTCCTGCCCCTGCAGGCAAGTGGGCCATGGCTTGCAACCAGCGGAGATTGCAGCATTCCAAAGGAGAAAAGCAGAAAGGCAGTCGGTGCGAAACAAGCCATAAGGTAATGTCCGGTGTGAAAACAGATTTCCCAAGCTGGGACCCCCTTTGGCATGTGTGCCAGTCTTAGACTTTACTTTTTTGGCAGAAGGTAGCACAGCTGGGAAACTTCCAAGCTGCACTGAGTTAGGTTAAAAAAAAAAAAAAACCTTATTGTGGAGACGCCTGTTGCAGAGTGAATTATACTTGAAGGATATTGGCTTCCATGGCCTGAGCGAGCCCTTTGCCTTCTACATTGATAACATGGTTGAACGCTAACAACTATGGCCTTTTTATCCTGTTATCAGGCAGGTGCACCTGTCTCTCATTCTTAAGTACCTAGGCCATGTGGTTAGTCCGTGCAGGTCTCTAGAGATTTACATCTATCTAGGCAATACAGCAATGGCTTCCGCTTCATGGAGCCATGCATTGCTGTGACTATATTGACTGGGATACTTACATCATTTCCTCTGGAGGCACTGCTTGATCTTTTCCATGGGTGGACTTGCTAAGCAAAATAAAACTATCTGTTCAATGACTTGAATTCAGGATAATTCTCATCCTTAATAGGATGAGATGAGTTTGTAGGAGCAACAGCAAAATAATTATGACCACAAAATTATATCCAAGGGATCTAAAGCTTTCTTATATTCTTTTCAATATCTTTTCTTTGTACTGTTTTTGTGTATGTGTTTATGCACATACATATACAGGTACACAGACACACATATACATGTGGAGGCCAGTGGCTTATGGTTGATGTTGGCTGTCTTCTTCAGTTGTTCTTCATTTTCTATTTTCTGACAGGGTCTCTCACTGAACCTCAAGCCATCTCCCTCACTCCTTCTTTTCTGTATATTGATTTCTTATTTTCTTTCTTTTATGGGAAGAAACTTTGTCCCTAAATCCCACTGCCTTATCCACATGTCTTTAGGAAGTCATAAAAGTTTAAAGATATCAAAAGATTCTCTGTATGTTCCCAATCCCTTGCTTTCTAGTATGTTCCAGAATAATCACAATTATAGTAAAATCTACAAAAGGCACCCACAGAACACGGATTCTTGTGCTAGCATCTAGAGTATGTAAACTCTTCTGGGTTTCTGTCAAAAGAAAACCACAGTATATCTTTAGTTTTGCAACAATCACAAGTACTATGTTAAAAACGTTCTGTTTCTCAAGCATCTGAACTTGGCCTTTCAGTACCACCTCCTGATTCTCAACCACCCGGGGTTGGCTTTGTTCTTTCCTGCTGACCAACATAAGCAGATAAGCAGCTGGGACACACAGTCATCCAACTTCTGCAACATTCTTTCCTATGGGCTGGGAAACAAGGATACCACCAGCCACAGATTCAGTCTTTCTCTTCTCCCTTCCTCTTTTCTTCCCCCTCCTCTTCCCCCTCCCCCCCTCTCCCCGGAGGAAAGAGTTTGGAAACTGTTGAAAGACTTTACCCCTGAGAGAGTGCTGCAGACATGGAAGGCATCATAGAAGAACCTGTCTATTCTTAAAAATGTGTTGGATTTTGCAGCAGAACCGGAGTGCAGCTGACTCACCACCATTGGCTGTGTGCTTGCTGATGCTGTCTGGTCTTAGATAGATGTAGCTTAGGCTGTATACAAAACTTACTCATCTGGACCCTTGGCAGCTAGCCAGGATTGTAGTTATATGAGATATTGAAACCACAGGTCCAGGAGGGGGATCAACCTCTGATCCAGGCTTTATTTGTATTTGTGCTTTAACTGTAATGTTAATTGAACATTCTGACCTCAGTTGCCTGTAAAATTCACAAAAGAAGTCTCTAGAAAGGAAAGTACCCTTGACAAACTTCAGAAGGCTTCAAGAATTCCTGGATACCACATTTATTTCTCATTAAATGCTTTATATTAACACCACCCAATGAGATCTCTTACTTCAGGATGTTTGCACATTTCTGTGAATTTACAGGCTGATTCTTATCAAAAGAGGGCCAATATAGAAAAGACTCACAATGCCTATGAACGTTATGACCTGCTGCCAACATCATCTGTACTATGGAGGGAACACAATTTTTTATTAAGCCTTGTGTGATCAGTCAGTCACTAAAGAAGGAAAGAAGTTATGAAAGAGGTCACAGATTTGGTAGACAGGTTCCAGGCGCTGCCTGACAGGCAGGGCCATGTTGTTGATTCAGTAGCTTTCATCTTGTATCCCTAAATATTCATAACTTCCCAAACCAGCTTTTTCATCTCACCTCCTTACAATTCCAGAGTTTTGCCAACTGTGATGAATTTGAGACTGACAAGTCACTTCTTTTATTCCCGGATATGCCTTTTGCAGAGTAAAGAGAAATTAGTTGCCCATATCTATCATAATAGAGGTGAACTGAACTCTGTTTAGGAGGACCTGCCAGCTTTGATTTGATTGGAACAGGGAAATTGAGGAAGTTGGCAATTTTGAAGAACAGAGTCACAGAGGCAGGTTTGGGATAACGGAGAACGTGAGTCTTTGGGAGATGGGTGAAATGAGCATAGGGGTGGGAAAATCACTTTAGACTCCACCTTTTAAACTCTTTCCTTTTTGAGAAAGTCTTCTTATCCTTTGCTTTCAGCAGGAGAATTAGATTGGAGCTCCATGTGGATTAAATTAGCCTTTTCAGACTGGCTAGAAAGCTAAGCAGTGTGTGTGTGTGTGTGTGTGTGTGTGTGTGTGTGTGTGTGTGTGTGTGTGTTTATGTATTACAGTGTCTATAGAGAAAAACATTCAAATTATTCATTAGCAAATTAAAAACTACCTGTGTCTTCCTGTATATTCGTCTTCTTCCTTTGTCCAATATTTGTGAAAAGTAAATCTTGTATTTATGCAAATCTGATAATGTTTATTATATCAATGATTCAGGAAAGTTTAGCAATTGAGTATTTGTTCATAGAATAAAGGGTATGTGATGGATAGAACTGGTCATATTAAAATCCCATGGAAGGGGCTACATAGAGAAAGTATGCTTACTGTTTTCTCTTTCTCACACCTAGATGGAAAGAATTTGAATCTCCTCTTGGCAAAGCAACTCTGAAGTTCATTACAGATCAAGATATTCTTCTGCCTGAACAAGATACTAGTGAATAATTATTTCTCTGAGGTTGCCTAATCTCCAGGGAAAAGTAAATCCCAATCCCAGTGAATGGAGTCTCCTGGGAAGGAACTTTACCCGTAGGTTTTGTTCATTACCAAGTTATCACCAAAACCAAACCAAATAAAAGCAAAGTGAAAAAAAAACCCAAACTATTGGAATACAAACTGAAGTGAATGTAAACACCCAGGAACGGTATAGACTCATCTCAGAGTTTAGTCATTCCAAAGTAGAATGATCAACTTGGATGAAGAAAAGAAGGTTTCTATTTTCACAAAAAGTAGGCATTACTTGGTTTTCCTTTTAATTTTATTTGAATTTCTAGAAAGTTTTCAGTGAGCATAACTGATAACTCAGATATCAGAGATTAGCTCCAGGGAAAGGGACAGCTGACTTCTAGAAGGTGACTGGAGTGCATAGACAATGGAGGGGCGGGAAAGAGCCTAGCTAACTGTGTTATCTGGATAACTGAAGKCTCCGGAGACATTTACCTTCTTACTGCTTATTGTTCAAAATCTTTCAAAATTGTTATTGTCTTTTTTTTTCTTATCTAAGTACAGAGAATCTAGACAATATAATTAAATTGTCCTTGCTAGGTAATAATCTTCCTGGGTCTCAGGGACATTCACTGAAAATGACAGAATAAATGTAAGGGGCACTGTCAGGGTAAAAAGCATAGAAGTCACAGAAGCAAGGGAGCGATTTCTTTGAAGTCTCATATTTCCCCTTCCTTCTGACTGCTCTGTCTTCAGCTCCCTTATCCATGTTCCTGACAGGAATCATTTTCAATATGTGTTGTGATTTTATGAGTTTAGTTTTCAAGGTTGTATTTTCAAGAGGCTATTTATTGGCAGTGACTTGCCATAGTCACATGGACTAAAGCAGTAAGGCTTAAGACATAGGCATGTTCAAAATGGTTAAGCAAGCTTTTCTTCCCTTTTATTATAAAATAATCTCTTTATTAAAACCTAACACAAACATGTAAGCCAGTAAAGAAGTTAATTCTTTTAGAACAACCCCTTTAAAAGGAAGAAATGCCTAAGGTATAATTTGATACCTTTGTCAACTGTTTAATTTTTCCACAACCAACTTACCCCAGATCTGAATTTGGAGCCAAGAGCCAACCCCAGCAGTTCTAGCTATCACAGCCTCAGGCAGTTGACTTACTATGCAGGAGGATGCAGATGTTGAATTCACTTCCTTCTGATGAATTTCTTATTCTTTGTCTGGATGTTCTAAGAGAAGAAGGAGACACAATCATGTCATCATCTCTTTGTGTCAGTCAAAAGCTGAGCTTTCAAGACTTTACTTCTAGAGTAAGAGATGATTCCAAGCAGTGTTTCTCTTTCAGAAGAGGTAACACAGCTCTCTACTATGAAAATGGATGGAGCTTTGGAGGCAAAGGATGGGGACTAGTGCAGAAGTAACCCACAGAATGCTGGGTCCAGCGTTCTATGGATCGGATTATCCCAGACATATCCCATTCTGTACTTCCCCATGTGTAGGCCTTCAAATTAATTACTGTCTTACCCAGTGGTTCTCAACCTGTGGACCACAAGCTCTTGGGCAGGTCCAATGAACCTTTCACGGGGGTTGCCTAAGATGATTAGAAAACAGATATTTACATTATGACTGATGACAGTAGCAACATTATGGTTATGAAGTAGCAACAAAACTAATTTTATGGTTGGAGTCACCACAACATAAGGAACTGTATTAAAGTGTTGTAGTATTCAGAAGGTCGAGCATCACTGATCTGGCCAAAATATTTCATCAGACAACAAGACCTAATGAGAGTGCTCCCTTGCTGTCTGCTTGACCACACTCCCCTTTTCCTTCCTTTCCCTTTAGCTGTTTAGTATGTTGACCAAATTTACCTTTCTAGCCTCTTTTCTTTCTCACATCTTGCTTTCCTTGATTTAATCACAAGTGAGTTCCTAGGTAAAGCTGTTCCATTCATCTTGATTTCTTTTGCATAAATGCCTTTACCATTAACCAAAACTAAGCTTTCTTCTATTTGCCTTGATATTTATTAAGTATATAAGAAGAAGGCACACATTCCCCATTCCCATTTGATTGACTTAGTCTGATTCCTAGATACAATTGATTATCAGTCTGTTGCTTGCTAGCACAGTGGATGGAGCTGGTAGGGGCCTGAATGATTTTTTCAAAGCACTGTTTTTGTTTGTTTGTTTTGTTTTGTTTTGTTTGTTGTTGTTTTTTTCCTTTCAGTATTTTTCTTTTTTCCCTCTCTCATATATTATACCCTGACTGCAGTTTCCCCTTCTTCCTCTCCACCCAGTCTCTCCCTCCCCTCACCTTCTCTTTCCCCTGACCCTATCATTCCAACTTTGTCTCCACACAGAAAAGTACCTTTCTTCCAGGGACATCAACCAAATACAACATAACAAGCTACGATAAGCTCAGACATATATTCTAACACTAAAGCTGGATGAGCCAAACCAGTAGCATGAAAAGGGTCCCAAAATCAGGCAAAAGAATCAGAGACATCTCCCAACCCCACTACTAGGAATTCCACAAACTACTGAGCTAAATATACATATAGGCAGAGGACCTAGATCATAACATATAGGCAGAGGACCTAGGTCATAACATATAGGCAGAGGACCTAGGTCAGACCCATACAGGTTCCCTGATCTCTGTGAGCCCATTTGAGTCCCAGTCAGTTACACTGTTTCTTTAATGGCTTACATTTCCTGTATGAGACAAAATATTCAGAAAACTAAGGATTTTTCAATAGAGATTTAAGTTAGTTTTATTCTAACCATTTTATCTTCTTGTTTTCTGGTGATTTTTTCTCTTTTCAAAATGGATTACTGCAAAAAGAAAGCAAAATGCTAATGAAGTACAAGCTAACTTTTGTTTATTTGAAGTTTTACTGTACATTGTAAACATGGCTTAGTGCAGTGATTATCCACTGGGGATTATATAGATTTTTTTCTCTTTGTTTCTTCTATAGATCACAGTAACAGTATACATTCCTTGTATAAAATGTAGAAAACATGGAAAGCCACAAGTGATGTTAGAATTGCTCAGCATCACTTTAGATTATTCTATTTTCTGATTCCCATTTGGTTTGGCATAATAGATTATGACATGTTATAATATCATCTATTCCGCCTAAATCAGCTGATTTTCAAACTAAACTGTTTTGCGTTTATTTTCTTGTGAGTAATGTTTCTATATTCTGATGGTACAAGTTGATTCTTGTATCTTGTCAGATTGTCAGATTTCAGTGATCCATTTGTTCTTTATCTCACTTGGCATAGCAGAGTAGACAGAGATAACTGATGACTACCTCTTCCAAGCTCTATAACTTGACTACATGAAGTTACTCCATCAAGATGTATTAGTCTAAGGTCTCCCATGACTGCCTTGTCTTACACTTACTGTTATTATACAAACAACTTGATTATCATGAATCTTGTCTCATCATATCATTTGGTTTGTCCTCAATCCAAATGGAAGCAGCTTGCAAGGAGTAGGAAGTAGCAAACAGCCAAGCAGCAATACTAGCTGCTCACATCTATGTGATAATCAGGCAAAAGGATATACCTTAAACATGCAGTTGAATCAAGTCAGTATCAATTAGCTGAAAGAGCAAAATGGCTTAACCATTTATGTTAACTTCTTCAGGCAACCATGGGTGGTCTAATCAAGAATATTTCCTACCTGGTTGATCATTAGATCATTAAAATAATGGATTCTGGTACCGGGTGTAGACTAGTTGGTAGAGCACTCACCTAGTACCAACATAACCCTAGCAAGGTCCAATCCCCAGTACTCTAGTCAGGTGTGGTGGTACAAGACTGTAATCCGAGCCCTAATGAGATGGAGGTAGGAATCAGAAGTTCACAGTCATCATCATCATCATCATCATCATCATCATCATCATCATCATCATCATCTACTTAGTGAGTTTGAGACCACCCTGTGCGATACATGAGAGCTTTATTAAAACAAAATCCAAACTGAAGTAATAGAGTCTGAACAATAAAAATTTGTTGTCTTCCTGTCTCATGTCTTCTTGCCAGGTCAAGATAGTTTTGATAGATATAACACAGGCATAGACATAAACTAGCTTTTATAAAACATTTATGTCAATTATGTTAATTGTACTTTGTTTGGTTTTCTGTTAGAGTGGTTTGTAGAAATCCTGACATCTTCCTTACTTTTCAGTTTGGATTTGCTATAAGCTAACCAATAATGAATTGCATTCAAAAGAAAGACCCAGAGCAGAAATAATCACTAATCTGTATACTCACTTTGACTTCCTATAAATTAGACTGGCTAGAAATGTCCCTAAGTATTTCCAAAAGTGTTTAATCCCAATTAAATTGCATATATAATCAGACTTGGTGGGGCCTTTGGAGGTGTCAAGTCAAACATACTACAGAGGAAATCAATGGAGTTCAGGAAGGAGAAGCCATCTCCCTGAATTCATCATTTAGTTAGCAGATAACCAGCCATTTTTACAAAAGCAAAGATATTATAACTTATCTAGGACAACCATTGATATCCGAGGCTACTTGATAGAGAGCCTAAGGGTAGTATTTCTAACTTTACATATAGACATGAATTTGACAGGAACACTTTAGCCTGGGATGGTGTAACTGTTGACACCATCACAATTCAGCAAGAAAGAAAAGATCAAGAAGTCCTTGGAAATAAATTGCCTTTACCATTCACATAGAATCTCATGCACGGCCATACAATCACTAAGCTGGTGTGACATAAAATTGATGCAAAAGAAATCTCCGGTTCTGCCTCATCCTGTGGGTTATGGTACATGGCTTATGTCTGACAGAGTTAGAGTCTCAGAAATTCCTGAAGTTATGGCTAGTTTGGCTTGACATCTGCAGATGTTAAGAA
>BDUI01001095.1:73817-88185 GCA_002335545.1 Apodemus speciosus
GCTGGCCCTTTAAGTTGTAAATCTTCACTCTCATCTATACCTATAATCCTTAGGTTTGGTCTTCTCATTGTGTCCTGGATATCCTGGATGTTTTGGGTTACAAGCGTTTTGCATTTTGCATTTTCTTTTACTGTGAAGTCAATGGTTTCTATGGTATCTTCGGCATCTGAGATTCTTACTTCTATCACTTGTATTCTGTTGTTGATATTTGTATCTATGACCCCTGATTTCTCCCCAAGGTTTTCTATCTCCAAAGGTGTCTCCCTTTGTGATTTCTTAGTTGTTTCTACTTCTCTTTTTAGGTCCTGGATGGTTTTGATCAGTTCCTTCACTTGTTTGTTTGTGTTTTCCTGTAATTCTTTAAGAGATTTTTGTGGGCTTTCATGACTTCTGCCTGTTGGCTCAATTTCTCCTTCATTTCATTAAGTGATTTTTGTGTTTCCTCTTTATTGGCTTCTATCTATTGACCCATATTCTCCCGAATTTCTTTAAATGATTTTTGTGTTTCCATTGTAAGGGCTTCTTACTTATTTATGTTCCCTTGTATTTCTTTAAGAGATTTATTTATGTCCCTTTTGTGTTCCTGTAACAGCATCATGACCAATGGTTTTAAATCCAAATCTTGTTTTTCTGGTGTGTTGTGGTATCCAGAACTTACTATTGTTGGAGCATTGGGTTCAGATGCTGCCATATTGCCTTGATTTCTGTTAGTAACGTTCCTACTTTTGCCTTTTGCCATCTGGTTATCTCTGGTGTTAGTTGGTCTTGTTGTCACTGGTTGGTGTTTGAACCTCCTGTGAGCCTGTAAGGCTATTTCCGCACCTCTGGATGACTGGGTTTCCCCTGGCACAGATTGCTGATGTGCTGCCCTCCTCTTAGGTGCCTTTGGAGTCCTGGTGTGTCTTGCCCCAAGCAATGCTATACTCTGGTTGTCTCCATCAGGGAGTGAAGATGGTGGAGCGCCCCTGCAAGTGCTGGGCAGTCTGCAGTGCATAGGACCCCCCCCACCAGGTTGGCACACAGATGGCCGCCAAGCTGCCCAGGCCCTGGGTGCAGGCAAAAGCCTGATAGGCTTAGACCCAAGCGATGTTAGCTTTGGACTAAGTCTGTGTACTTGGTGCTGTCAGATCTCTCTGGTGTCTGGGAGCAAAGATGGCAGAGCTCCCCTGTAAGTGCCGGGCAGTCTGGAGGGCAAATGACCCCTGTGACTGGGTTGGCGCACAGACAGCCCATCGAGCTTCCCAGGCTCTGGGTGCAGGCAAAAGCCTGATAGGCTTAGACCCAAGTGATGTTATACTCGGGCTATGTCTGCGTACCTGGTGCTGTCTGTTAGATCTCTGTGGTGTCCGGGAACCAAGATGGTGGAGCACCTGTGTCCTTGTTCTTAATAGCTGAGTAGTATTCCATTGTGTCAGTGAACCACATTTTCTGTATCCATTCGTCCATTGTGGGTCATCTGGGTTGTTTCCAGCTTCTGGCTATCACAAATAAGTCCACTATGAAGATAGTAGAACACATGGCCCTGTGGCATGGTGGGGGATCTTTTGGATATATGCCCAAGGGGGTATAGCTGTGTTCTCAGTTAGAACTATTTCCAATTTTCTGAGGAACTTCCAGATTGATTTTTGGAGTGGTTATACCTGTTGGCAATCCCACCAAAAATGGAGGAGTGTTCCTCTCTCTTTCTACATCCTTGCCAGCATGTGCATAGACATAATTTTAAATGGGAAATCTATTTCCTCTTCCAAAAGACATAGAGGAGTATAGAAATCTACATATTAAGTCAGTATGAAGGTTCTCTTCATCACCGTCCAAGAAAGCAAAATTATTTGGGTTTAGATAAGTCACTTTCTATTCATCAATAATAGTATAATCTGATTTAAGGAAATCTAGAGTAGCCAGTTAACATGACCTCTACCTACTTGTAGTCAAAGTCTGTTCAGGTTATCTCAAGGAACACTGGGATTAAAAACCAAATATTTGTGATCTCTGTTAATTATTTGTTGGCAAAAGACAATAAAAATAATATATTGATTTTATATTATAGGTCCATAGAACAATCCCACAGAGCTTCCATGAGGACGTATGAAGAGAAAATTGATTCCAAAGCATTATGGGAGAAGTTACAATTTTTAACCAAATGTCAGAGATGAGGAATAGTGCTATTGCCACCAGACTGCTAAGGCCCCAGGGAGGACTTTGGTGCTTAGCTACTGGGAAAAGCCAATTTGTCAGGTCTGTTATAAAATGTCATTGCACATCTACAGGGTGCAAAACCTATGAGAACGATGATCTTATGAAATTATTGAAACTCTTATGAGTTGAGGACTTCTTTGACTACTGTAAGAACATCCAGTAATTGAAAATAATTTCAAAATAATTCAAAATAATGTATTAATGAAAAGCCACACTGTACTTAAGAATAGCTCACCAAGGCTACAATTCTTTTCATGCTTTGTTTTGTTTAAGTCAGGATTTCCCTGGCTGTCCTGGAACTCACTCTGTAGACCAGGCTGTCCTTGAACTCACAGAAATCTGCTTGCCTCTGCCTCATGAGTGCTGGGATTATAGTTGTGCTCCACCACTGCTCGACATTTCTTGCTTTAAAACAAAACAAAACAAAACAAAACACCTCCAATTCCACAGGTTTCAGGTACCACTTCCTTTAATATACTACCACTCTACAATCTACCCTAGATATCCACATAGATAATTCACTTTTCTCTCAATGTTATCCTTTCCCCAAAAACTTTATTTTATGTCTTTGTCATAGATTATAATGTAGTTCCTTCCTCTTTCCCTCTTCCCTCTCATGTACTCTTGCTGCTGCTTCTGGATTCTTTAGCACAACATACTACTCTTCTCTATTGATGGCAATTCTGGCTAAGAGACAAACAATTATATAGAAAGCACTGAAAGGATGTGAGGATAACACCTACATTTTCTCATTTTTGGTTCTAAAATGTGATCTGATGAGTAAAAGAAATGCAGCTTCTTTATAACCTAAAAATGGTAAAGAAGTATATGTCTCCAAATTTGTTGGCATCTTCACAGACTAACAATCACTTCAGTACTTACCAGAACTTTATTATTTCATGTAGCTTATGGAGCACTGAAACCAGATATGGCACACTCTGATTCTAGGTATGATGAGTAGTAGTTGGCATAGACACAGCAATGAAAATAACTCAATGACTCATAGCAATATTGGGACAATGTATCAACTACTTGGCAATACCTCTGCATGTATTAAGAAATAAGGTCAAGCACAATAGCTGATGACAATGATAGACATCACTTTTATGTACCCAAATATCCATTGACTGGCCCCCAAATATTTTGTTTTTGTTCCTTGTTCTTTTTTTATGATTTCAATAAATACATTTGTAGAATTTCAACACAGGGAGGGTCTTACATGTCTGCAGTTTCATAATTTTAATTTTATAGACTAGGGAAATAATTATCAAGAAGAAAGTAACTTCTCTGATTTTGCTCAGCAGGTAATTGGCAGGGCTTGGACCAGAATTTCATTTTCCTCTGTTTCAGGTACATAATATCTATTAAATTCAGAGAAACCACTATTGAAACCATACTATGTTCTTAATTCTGTAATCTGAAACTCTATTCAATATAGTATATTACAATATAGTACATTACAATATAGTATATTGAATAGAGTTGCATTTCCATTATAAGGCCAATAAATAATTGGTGATTAATTGCATCTTTTGTGTGGCACTGTCTTTTCTTTTTTATTATTTTCTTTATTTACATTTCAAATGTTGTCCTTTCAAAACCTCTCCCGTGATTTTGCATGTCCTCCCTTTGTCTTTGGTGTCAATTTTTAGACAAACTCAGTTGGCTAGTTATATCACATCAGAAGAAAGGAAGGACCACCAATTTTCATTTAGTCTATGGTTTAAGAATTTCCTTACTTATACTTCTAAATGGATTTAGTCTTTAGACTTTACAGTTACATATCATACTTAAGTGAATAACATATTTATTCATTTTTCTTCTCTTCCATAAGAGAGAGACTTGAAATTTCTAATCTATAGATCAGTTTATGATCTCTTATTAACCAGATATTTTTCAGGCACTTTAGTCTAAGTTTTACTGACTATAAAAATTTACAACTATGATGACTACCAACTGAAAAATTACCAGATCATCTATCTTGTCAGATGCATTCCTTACAATATCAGATGAGATAAGATTTGTTGGGATGGTATAGCTGTAGACTCAGATGAACTTCATAAAATTATATTTCTTGATATTAAGTAATCAACATTCCATATGGTATTTATAATAGTGAACGCTAATTCACTGAATTGTCTGCTCCTTGCAGCAATGTCCTCTATCGTTGGAAGAGGAAATTGAATGTATTCCAAGTGAATGATAGGCAATGGAAACACTGTTCAGTGAGTGGATCTGCAGTCCTGAGTGGTCTCAAATCCCTCCCTGCTCAGTTACATAGAGAGGAGCTTAGCTTCTAGATGGATGATAGGATGAATTGTTTATATATTGACTTAAAACATTAGAAAATTTATCTTCTCAAAAAATTTAGAGCTTAAAAATTCAAAATCAAGGTGGTGCTGGCTCCTTCAGATGTCCCCAGGGAGAGATCTTTCCCTGTATCTTAGCTTCTGGAGGATCATGGAAACCTCTGGTGTCCAAAAGGATTAATCAGTGTATTGAGAGCTAATCAGTGGAACAGTCAGTCATCAGAAAGCCAAAACACTGTTCATATAACTAACTGCAACAGCACATTTTGCAACAAAGTTTCCTCTACATTCTGCCCAAAGTGTTACTTATCCAAGTAACTTTATTGGTAAATCCTCCCTCTGTGAAACCGGAAGAGCCTTGGACTGCCTGAAAATCCCAGTGTGGATTTAAGAAATTTTCTAATGTTTGATTTTAAATCACAGTGTCAAAGAGGTGGTAACAAAAGGGCAAGTGTTGGGTTTCTTTTCTGACTCTCACTCTGGTCAGTCACAGGAAAAACCAAACCAGATAAACTATCTGCCAAGTGCAGTTTGTTTGCTGTAGGGGTGTTGAAATGATCTGGATTGTCTATGGGAAACCAAGCAACTGTGGAATTTCTAAATATTTATTTCATTTTAGCTCATCATTGCAGGAAAAACATTAATTGTGGCTGTCAATTCCAAGCATCATTAATTTTCAGAAGAGTCAATAAATGTCAGTTTCAAACCACAAAACCACTAAATCTGTTGCTTTTCACAGAAAAGCATCACTCTTATCACCATTGTTAACCGTTGTTGTCATCCTCCTCCTCATCATCATGACTGTATGATGCAATATCTAGAAAACAATTTGTTGCAAAATGTGCTGTTGCAGTTATTTAGATGGATGGTATTTTAGGTTTTCTGTTGATTGATTAACTTTCAATACATTAATCCTTTTGCCCAACTGAAATTGTGTGTGATATGTGTGATATCTTCTGATTGACACATTGTTTCAGGAGGTTTTGATCTCTTAAGAATGCCAAATTGCAAATGAAGAAACTCAGGCTTATAGGAGCTAAGCAAATTGTTCAAGGCTATAAAGGTGGTGTAGGGAAAGTAAAACCAAAGGCAGATTTATCTTTATCCTGAATCCCATCTCATTCAGCTAAACTCCCATGATGTGACTATTGCCTACGGGAACTAACATAACATGTTCACTGCAGATCCTGTAATGGTATGGGGATATTTATAATTCTGAATTCTAGAAATGTATTGCCCACCCGAGAGAACAGTTTCCTGTCTCTGAAGCTTGGTCCAATAGATGCCTGGTGGCGGTGTCAGCTACTGAAGAAAAGAAAGGGCTGGGACGAGTGCATGCAGCCACCTGACTCAGAACTTGCATCCTCTGGGCTTTGTGTACCTGGTAGGTAGAAACAAGTTTACTCACATTTTGAAATGAACTAAGGAAAAGCAAACTGCTTTACCTCATTAATTTAACCTTCTGTTTCAACCTCTTAAAGTAGTTTTATTTTTAAAATACTTGACAGAAGAAAAACTATCTACCAAATCAGGTTTTTATGTTTTTGTTTTTGTTTTTAAGTGTCATATCGCTGATACCATCTATGCTTCAAGAAGGGTCTACCACTGCTTCAGAAAGGGTTTCTAAAGAACAGTGAACATTGGAATTAGACTCAAACCAAACCAGGAACCAAACACTAGAGCTTGCCACACTCATTTGCAGAACTTCAGAGCAGTTGAAGCAAAATATTCTCACTGAACTGTGGCCTCAATGAATGTGTGTTGTTGGTGGGATTTCCCCTTAATACAGCACATTGATTCAAACTGATGCTATCTATTTTCTGTAGTTAGTGAATCCAAATTAACATAGGGCTCCTCAAAGTAATTTCAATATTGAACATGAATTAAATTGAGATGCGCGTAGTCTTTTCAAATTCAGTCCTTGACTAATGATTTTGCTGAAGTCACAAAGTTAGAGCTTTCCTGTTTGGAAAGCCTGCCTCTGCCTTGATGCAGTGACTCAATCTCTCCCATGCTCTGAAAATCTCTGGATCATTCAAGCCATAAGCTCACCTATGTTATGTGAGAGCATGAACATTAAACAAAGATGGAATTATTATTTTTTCCTTTAAAATATATAGACTATATGTAGATATAGAAAATGGATTTGGCTTCATTGTTATTTTTCTCAAATACGTTATACACATCCCTGCCTCTGTTTATATATATGCAGTTCCTCTGGCTCCATATTATTTTATAATTATTTTCTTGCAGGTCTTTGCTCAAATGCCATCTAAATGATGGATACTTTCTTTAATTACTTAGCAAGAAAAGCACTTTCCATGCATTTTGTTTCTTTTTATGGTGCCCAAATGACACTTAAACAATGATATCTTTATGTTTAGTAGTTTATTGATTGTCCCCTCACACCGGAACATAAGCTGTCTGGGAACAAATGTTATATTGCCTACTGTCCTATCTTCAGTTCTTACAATAATCTCTGTTATGTGGGAGGCACTCAATCAATATTTAGAAAAAAAAAGACTGGAAACTCTCACATGAAACAAAATAGCATATGGTTGACAGAATGCAGCTTTGGGAGCCAGAATATCTCAGTTTCACTGTAAGACCTGCCATTAACTTGCTGGGGTTTGGGATAAATTATCTTAGTTCTCTGGGGATAAGTTTCTTCACTGGCCAAGAGAGAAGATTTGCTCCTTCTTTACCTGTCTCTGGGGAACTTTGTAAGGTTCACAAGAAAAAGCACATGAGGAAATCTTTGGAAAAGAAGACAGTAGTAGGTTTGTGTTTCCCACTAGCCTGTTGAGATCAGTTGTTCTTCGAGAAACCCTTCTCCCTGGCTTAGACCATTTAAACATCCTGTCTTCTCATCTTTCTAAACTGAGATAAGTCCCAGGAGACCAGTAACAAATGAGCTTCTAGTTAACATGCGTGGCCAGTCTCAATCTCTTGGTAGAAGGTACCTAAAGCTCAAGAGCTAATGTAGCTAAAGCCAAAATCTTAGCTGATTATCTCTTGCCAAATTTTTCACTATTCTTGAGATTAAACTGCACATTTGAGACCGGAACTTAGACAAAAGACCCATTCAGATAACTCACAAACTACATTAGAAGCCCCATACCTCTTCAATCAGTATCTCAAGTGGCCTAAGATCATTATACCCAAGAAAGAAAGGAAGTGACATCTTTCTTGGCATCCTACTGGAGCCTCCTCTACAGGCTTGTTATAGATACACATTAAACAAGTCAGCAGAAATCATAAGATCTTTCATTGTCCTGGCAGATGTCCACAAGCCCCAACCCCAAGTACAATACTGTGGAATAGCAAGCTATTGATTAGTATCTGAAGGAAACCTATGTAAATAATGCTTAGTTTGTACCTACAAAAATTCAAATTCAAAGACTCTAAAACCTGGGCATGCCTGTAGGGATGATAGGCTGGTGTGGTTACTTTCACACATATGAAATCCAATCTACCACCAGATTTCAAACCAATAGACTGCACAGCCATTGGCTAATGCATCAAGTATGACTGTCTACTTCACGCTGTAAAAAGTAGACTGAGATTCAAAGGTGTTGGAGTAGCAGAAGATGTAGCTGTCTTGTGAATAAAGAGGAAATAAAGGAAGCCATGGAATGCTTTGTTACTTAGGGCCTATGGACCTAAGATCATTTGAGTAGGTGCTGTGAGTGAAATGGAAGCAAGAAATGGACTTCTTCATTGTCTCTACTCTGAACCCACTCCATTGAAACTGTACTGTGGCCACCTAGTACTTTAATCTGTTGTTGCTAGGAGTGGTGACCGTGAAGCAGTCATGGTAAAAACAAGCATCTTAGTGACCCCGGAAGTCAGCTGCAAGTCCTAACTCCTTTTCCACCTTGAAAACACCTGGACCTCTTTTCATCAGGCTAGCCACACCAACATTTAACTCAGAAGTTTAAAGTGCCTCAGGTAACTTTTGTTGGCCTTAGTTCTTGCTCTCTCGGCAATCATTTCAGGCACTAAGTTTACATTCAGAAGGTAATTTATCTTAAATATTTGAAGTTATGAAAATCATACATACTTATTGACAAATTTTAGTAATACATTTATGAATTAAAAAAAAAACCCATGATCCCTAATATTGATACCAGGTGTGGGGTTTGAATGAGGAGGACTACCTAGGCTCATATGTTTGACTACTTGTTCCTACTTGATAGACGGTTGGGAGGGATTAAGAGGTGTAGCCTTGTTGGAAGAGGTGTGAACTCTGGGTGGACTTCGAGGTTTCAAAAGACTGGTGTGGTTCCTGTGTGCCCGCTTTCTACCTCCTGATTTTCGATCATGATATGCACTCTAGACTGTTCCTGCCACCATGCCTTTGTTCTTTCATCATGGACTCTGGTTCTCTGAAACTACACGTCTATTTATATTATTTTATATGTTTCCCTAGTTGTAGTGTTTTATTTACAACAATAGGAATTAAGATACAAGGAGTTATAATGTTTTCTGTAGATTTTGTGTTACATTACATAGTTACAATTTCCTATGTTCTTCGCATTCAGGGAATTAAACTATATTGTTAAAAAATCCCAAGAAATTCCACGGTGGGAATGTAGCAGAGTTGGCAGAGTCCTTGCCTAGCATGTACGAATCCCTGGGTCCAATTTTATCTCTGCATAAATCACACTTGGGAGGTAAAGGTGGGAAGATTAGGAGTTCRAAAATCACCCTTAACTACATGGTGAGTTGAAGACCAGCCTGATACACAGAAGACCCTGTCTCGAAGAAAAAGTCCACAAAGGTTAATTTAGAATCCTGATGATGGTAGATGCTAGAGATGATCGGACATTTACAAAGCATGAAAAACTCTCAGGCAACGTGACACTTTTTTTTTGATTCATGCTGATGGGTTGCAATACATTGGTTGATCAAATAGTTGGATGTTAATGAATAGAGTGTTGGGTAAAACATACATGGCACATCTGTACTCCACGCTGCTTTCCTGAAGCATCCTTTATCTTAGTATAGACATTTTTGGCTCCACTGTTAATCTCTAGGTTTTGAGTAAAGGTCAAAATACAGGTTAGATGGTAGATAAGATGTCCTATCGAGGGGCTGGAGAGATGGCTCAGTGGTTAAGAGCACTGGATGATCTTCCAGAGGACCCAGGTTCAATTCCCAGTACCTATATGGCCACTTACTGAGCATGACCAGTAACTCCAGTTCCAGGGGATCTGATGCTCTCTTCTTGCCTCTGCAGACACCAGACATGCATGTGATGCAAAGACATTCATGGAGACAAAACACCCATACAMAAAAATAAATAAATGAAAAAAATTAAAAGGTGTTTTCGTGAAAGTAAACAACTAGTGTCCCTAATTAAGTATTGATGTTTTCTAGACACATTTCTATATGGCTATTTTACTTTGGACTCTCTCACTGAAAGAAGAGCCTCAATCTAATATGTCAGCTTAGTCAATAATAGCTCCTTAACAAAAGATCTGCAGAAACAGCTAAGAAAGATTGAACAAACATGATGGCTTCATAAGGATAGATCGAGACCATGTAAAGAAGATGTAAATCAAGGATAAATACAACACATACTATTTTGCACTTACTCCTTCATCGGGCACACCTTTTAGTTTTGTATCACTGAGCAATATTCTGGCAATTTCTTCATAGGTGCTCCCAAAGTATAATACCTCCTAAGTCACCAGAGAAGAAGGAGCACAAAGATGGAGGCAAAGCTTTCCTATGAGAAGGAAAAGGAAAACCCTAGAAATCTGAAATGGAATTGCAAAGCCAGAAATTTCACTTTCAAATATCTATTTGAAAGCACAGAGTAAAGAACATAGGAACAAGTTTGCATACCAACAGTCAATTGATTCCAGACAACAGTGCAAAAAAATATACCTTGGCATAAGGCGAGCCTCTTTAATAATGAATGGGGCTGGTGAAATTTCACATCCACATGCAGATGATGATGGGATTTTCTTTAATATTTCCTCTCTTTTTGCTCTTTTTTTTTAAATCAAGAATTCACACATGCATATAATGTGTTTTGATGAAATTCATCCCCAGTTTCCTCACTCATCCAATTTCTATCTTACCCTCCTACTTTTCCCTCTAAACTTGCTTCTCATTTTGCCCCCACTCTGATCCACTGAGTATACTTACTACTGAATGTATGTTTAAGGGTATAGAACCACCTGGTAAAGCATGGGTACCCTTACAGGAGTCATAGCCCTGAAGAGAACCTATTTCCCTCCTCTCAGTAGCCATCAGTTACCAATAGCTCCTTAGGTATGGTCTCTCCTATTTCTTATCCWTTACAGAAAAACAAAGCAAAACAAAACAAAAACCCAAATAAGCCAAAAGCTATTAGAGCAAAACATAACAGAAACACTTCAAGGTATTGGCACAGGCAATGATGATTTCTGGATAGAAACCCTAAAGCACAAGGGATAAAAGCAAAAAGTGACAAATGGGATTACATCAAGCTTAAATCTTCTGCACAACCAAGAAAATAATCAATAGAAGGAAAAAGTAGCTCACAGAATGGGAAAATATTTGCTAGCATTTATCTGACAGAAAATTAATACCATGAATATGTTAAAACCCAAATAACTTAGCAATAAAGCCAATCAAAGTAAAAAAAAATGGCAAAGGACTTTAATAGAAAGAAAAAATTTCTTATCTCAAAAGAAATACAAATGGCCAGTAAATACATGAAAAAATGCTTGACACTGTTAGCCATGAGGGAAATGCAACGTGAAATTCTAATGATATATCCTGTCATCCCAGTTAGAGTGATATTATCAAAAAACAAAAATATCAAAAGCAGTAAGAATATGAAAAAAAGGAACTCTTAGACACTGTTCCTGTGAATGAATACTAGTTCATCGGTTACAGATAACACTGTGAAAATTACTATAAATAACTCAATATATAGAACTACCATATAGTTCATTATCCTAGCCTTAAGTATATATCCAAAGAAAATGAAGAGCACATAGCACATATGCATGTGTGCTCATGCTTATTCTGGTGCTATTGAAAATAGCGAAGATATGAAATCAATGAATGTGTCCATTAATAAATGAAYAATTAAAGAAAATGGACTATTATTCAGAGAAAAAGAAGAATGAAATGACCTTTGCAGCAAATTTGATGGAATTTATTAATTGATTGTATTAAGGTATCATATTCAGCAAACTTAGCCAGACACTTAGAGACAAGTACTGCATGTTTCCTCTCATTTGTGGAAACTTGAAACAGGTACATTTGAAAGTAGATTGTGGGCTGGGAAGGGCACTAGAAGGGCCCTGAGAAAGAAAGCTGGTTGGATATGACCTATGTGTGCTTTCTGCATAAAGGRAAATGATTCACTAAATCCCATTTATGTGTACAAATAAAATATGTTAATGAAATAATTTTGACTGATTATAGAATGTTTTCAGGGACTGGAGAAATGATCTAGTGGTTAAGAGTATATTTTGCTCTTGCACTGGACACGAGTTTATTTCCCAGCACCCTTGTTTGGAGGCTTACAATCACTTTTAACTCCAGCTCCAGGGAATCCAATGCCCTATTCTGATCTCCATAGCCACTTTGCACTTAACATGGAGGTTCCTCAAATTATCAGAATTATTACCTGCCATACCACTTTGGGGCATAGAGACAGAGGCATAAAAAACAGCTTGCTAAGTCACAGATGCAAACTAGGTAACTGTCAACTAAAGGATGGAGAAAGAAAATGTGGCATATACACAATGGAGTTTGAGTTGGGTATTATATGATTTGCATGGATATAGATGGAACTGGGACTCATTGTGTTAAGTGAAATAAGTCATATTGGGAGAATACCATATATCGTCTTCATGTGTGGAATCACAATGTATGAAGATGTCACAATGAAACCCATTGCTTTGTATAATTGACACATGCAAATATGAATGAAATAGGCTACCTTGTTCAAGGAAGCCATAGGTTAATCAGAAAACTTCAAGCGAAGTAGTTTAAGTAATGGCTGTATAAAACATAAAGACCTATAGAGTAGCAGGACTTGAAGAACATAAAAGTCACATGTTCAACTCCCAAATTTTACTCTGGCTCATGACATATTCTATTGTCTCTATATCATCAGACCGTTGGCATCTTATTGATGAATATTGCAGAGATCAGATGACTTCGAGATACAGGACTGGTCTTTTATATCTTGCTACCTCCTTGTTTCTAGTTCAGTAGGGACTTCATATATTTTGTCTGAGTACTAGCATGAAAAGACATCACACTTACACAGATCATAACATTGCAATAGGAACATCATAATGCTCAATAAACCCCAAAGAAACATTGCTTTTGTTAAAGATATTGAAATTATATATATTTAAGGCACAAGGTGTGGTGTTCTGATATACATGAACAACTTTATAGTGCCTCCTTTTACCATTGTCAAAGTCCCTTGGAGTGTCCCTAATGGAACAAATTATTTCTTTTAATTTTGCCAATAGATAAGCAGGTGAGTTTGAGGCCTGTATGAGGTTCATAACAGGAGGCAATTCATTTCTTAATGATACTAGAGCTACCCACAGTTTCATTAACAAGCAAGCACAATGTGTGTGCCTTCCCCTAGGCACCTCATTAAGTACTCCATAGAGCAGTGATTAGCATTTAGCATCACTATTATCTAACACTGCTTCTGAAGATTTACCTTCCACAGCAGGAAACAGAGTTAAAAAAAAAAAAAGCAAGCAGCAAGTAGAGATAAAGCCCAAAGAGGGGAAGATAAATTGTCCGGAAACTGGGTAGATAGATGACTGCAGTATTCTTTAGTGTTTAAGGCTTCAGAGAAAAGAAAAATCATTTAATCTGTGAAGGATCTAGGATTGTCACCTTCTATTTTATGAAACAATAAAAATCTCTACAAATAAAAATATCCATAAGTTTATTTAAAAGTTAGCAGTTTAGTTCCTGCTGCACCCCACCCCCTGGCTGGAAGAATGCATTCAGAATGAATTTAATTTATTAAAAGTTACTTCCTTTTCCTAACTAATATACTTTCAACAAGATCAGTGTAAACCTGGTTGCAGACTGCAGCTGACACATACACATATTGACTTTTGGAACACTCTGGGTTGCATGAGTTGCCATTATCATCAAAACACTTATGGGCTGGTATTACATAACACTATTCAGTTTTATGGAAGAATAGCCCAATGTGATGAAACGGTATAGGAAGGTGCTGAGTTAAAAGGGTAAGAAGATGGAAGGCATGGGCAATATGTTAAAATCTGTAGTGTCCCATTAATAGGCAGGTGTTTTTTTTTAAACAAGATTGGCATAGCTTGTAGATAGAACAATGTAGCACTAGAAGACTTTCTGTAATGTAATCTTGTCTCTACAAATGTTCATACACATCCTTTCCTTTCCTAAAACTGCTCTAATTAAAGACTGATAGAATAAAAAGAGCCTTTTCCTTAGAGTTCAAATGCCCAAGTCCCAGTCTTGGTTCATACTTTGTTACCAGTATGGTTTCTTATAATTTACCTTATTACCTCCTTATACCTTATTATTGATTTTAATATGTGGTAGCTCCATCTCCCCTGCCCCCAAGCTCATGTATTTAAGGTTTGGTTCAAATGGAAGCAGGGATCAGAGTACATTGGGGAGATGGATGGGTTATGGTTCTGCGTTTATGAGTGTATTAAACCACTGGTGTCCAAGGAAACTCTTATCAAGGAAAGCGCTTTACTGGGAGCTTGCTTATGGTTTCAGAGGCTTAGTCCTTGTCATCATGGCAGGGAACATAGTGGTACAATGGCAGGCATGGTGTCCTCAGGCAGCAGGGAGAGAAAGACAGAGGGTGTGGCCTGAGCATC